>JAODPA010068981.1:0-32398 GCA_025585075.1 Nepenthes mirabilis | reverse complement strand
AAATAAATAATTACGATACAGATAATTAATTAAGAATTTTTGATAAATGTTATTATAAAATCACGGTAAACAGACAAATATGCTAATTTTTTATACTATTACTTCAAAATCTTAGTTCGGACGTGAATTAGAATAATAATACTCGAAAAGAATGAAAAGAAATAACAATTAAAGAAAGAAGGAGCTAAAGGTACACTTATTTTCGCCGGATATACCAGAATTCTTACTTCAAATGTTTTAAATTTAACTTTCTTGAAATTTCTCTCCTTTCTCTCTCTTCGGCCTTCTTTCTCGGCCCTTCTCTCTCTGTTTTCTTCCTTCTCTCTCTCTTCCCCCATTTGAAATGCGGTAGAAGCAAATCCTCCACTGACTTTTATAACAGACCTGTACTTAAGTGTGGGTTAGGTATAGAGCTATTAGAATTTGTCCCTACTGGGACGCTCAGGCACTCTTCGAGTGTGCCAGCACTGGATTTTGTGCCCTAGGTGCACCAAGGTACGGGTTCGGTGCGCTACAGTGCCAGCCCAGGCCGCATGTTTGATTTCATCTGGTTTGAAAATTTTTTCCTTCTTGACCCAATTGTCTACATCTTTATACATTAATTTTAATTATATTAACTTAAATAATTCAAATTAATATAAGTTAAAATTCAATCCTTCCATGTTGCAAGCCTTGGTCTCGGGTGGAGACGTGAGTGTTGCGAGAAGCAATGAGTCTTCAAATCTATTGCACTAAAAATTGAGTCACATGAGCGAAAGGGGGCTGCTATATTGTTTGGCCAAGAAGAATTTTCTTCATGGCATGAAGAGAGTTAAGTTGAAGACTTAATTTCATTTTATTGCTAAAAAGTAACAGAGAGTTTAATTCAATGGAAACTCATCCACAAAGAAGATGAATCTTTTTGAGTTGGTCCACATCAATATATATAGCCCTTTTAAGGTAAAAAATACTCAGAAGAGTACTCTACTTCATCACCTTCATTAATGATTATTTAAAAAAAGCTGTGGATATATCTGTAAAATTTGAAGGATCAAGCCTTCAATGTCTTTGAATAATTTTATGCTCTAGTCAAGAGACAAGCGAGGAAGAAGTTGAAATACATTCGAAGTGATAATGGCAGAGAGTATATTAGAGCATTTGACACGTATTATCGGACCCACGGAATTCGACACCAAAGGATTACACCGAAGATACTGCAACTGAATGGTGTGGTTGAACAGATGAATAGGAGGTTGACCGAGACTATTCGTTTTGTTCTTTTGGAAGTAAAGCTCATCGGTTTATTTTGGAGGAAGCCTTGAATGCCATGGCTCACACAATCAACCTATCACCAAACAGCCCACTAAATAAAGAAGCACTAGAAAAGGTGTAGTTCGGAAATGAGGTATCTTACGACCACTTGTGCGTGTTCGGATATAAGTCCTTTGTCCACATCCCGAATGATAAATGGTCCAAACTAGAATCAATGATGAGACAATGTATCTTTTTGGGTTACGGGGAATATGAGTTACAATATCAATTCTAAGATCTGATAGAGAAGATATTTGTCCGATTAAGGGATATGGTGTTTATTAAGGATGAGTTTATCGAAGATATTGGCAAAGCAGAGAATATTGTTTCAAACAATGACAAAAGCCAGCGTTGTTATACGAATCCAGAATCCTTGATTTCAGTGCCTATTTGTGACGAAGATGATCAAGGTAATGTCGAAGGGGAAGAAGACCATATAACTCTTATGCTCGATGGAGTGGACAACGCCCATGATGATGATGTTGTTCCCATGATGATTCTAAACCCACTGAGATTATCTCACTCCGACAATCCATAAGAGATTGAAGGCTCTCTACTCGCCTATCTGCTGATGAATATATGCTGCTTTTCAATGGTGGAGAGTTCAAAAGTTTTGATGAAGCCATTGAGGATGAGTACAAGTCAAAGTCAATGAAGACCATAAAGAGGAAATAAAATCGTTGTAAGAGAATCACATGTTTAAGCTAACCAAGTTGTATAAGGGCAAACGAACCTTGAAGCACAAGTAGGTCTTCCATTTAAAGGCTGATGAGAATAGTCCACAACTAAAGTAGAAAGCGAGGTTGGTTATTAAAGACTTCAATCAATGGAAGTGTATTGATTTTGAGAAAAATTTTGGCCCAGTTGTGAAGATGTCTTCAATCAGGATGGTTCTTGGATTGGCCGCAATTCTTGATTTGAAAATTAAGTAATTAGATGAATGGACGGATTTTATCCATGGTGACCTTAAGAAGAAAATCTACATAGAGCAATCAAAGGGATTCCGTGTTGAGGGAAATGAGCATTTAGTGTGCTATCTAAAGAAAAGCCTATATAGGCTAAAGCAAGCCCTGAGATAATAGTATAAGAAGTTTGAGTTTGTTATGGTAAGTTAAAGCTATTGAAAGGCTATTTCAAACCATTGTATCTTTGTTTAAAAGTTTTCATAAGATGACTTTATTATTCTCCCGAATTATCAAATTGAAGCTGTAGCTTGGAAAATCCTTTCTCATGAAAGATTTTGGGCTGGCAAAGCAAATTTTGGATATAAAAATATTTTACGACCGTAAAGTAAGTAAATTATAGATATCCCAAGAGAGTTACATTGAAAAAGTATTTTAACTCTTCAATATGGAGAAATCCAAGCCAGTGAACATTTCGTTAGCCAATCACTTTGAGTTGAGCAACTGGTAATATTCATCTACAAATGACAAAAAGGCAAATATGTAAGGTATCCCCTACTCTTTAACTATGGGAAGTTTGATATATACTATGGTGTGTACGAGACTAGATATTGTTTATGAGAAGTGGTTAGCCATTTTTTTAAAATCTCAGTAAGGAGCATTAGTCCACGGTGAAGTGGATATTGAGATATCTCTAAACAATTTATAAAATGTACTTGTGTTTCGAAAGTGACAAATCATTTTTGGTTGGGTACACCAATACAGACATTGCAAACAATGTCAACTTTCAAAAGTCAAACTCTGGGTACTTAGTTGTGTTCGTGGGGGGAAACTATTGCTTGGTAATATAAGACATAGAAGTGTGTTGCTCTCTCTACTATCAAGGCGGAGTTCATTGCGGTGACGGAAGCAAGTAAGGAGATACTATTGATAAAGAAGTTTATTTGAGAATTTGGTTTCAAGTAAGAACATTATATGCTACTTTGCGATAATCAAAGTATTATTCACTTTTATAGAAACTCATCATTTCATTCCTGATTAAAATATATTGATGTAAGATATCATTGGATAAGGAATGTTATTAATTCAGAGTTACTAACACTTGACAATGTCAGTATCGAAGAGAATGGATCGGATATGATGACCAAAGTGATATAAAGGAAGAAGCTTGAAATTTACTGTACTATATTCTAGATGATGATGACCGCTACATGGTCATGAGAGTAAGTTTGTTGGGTTATATAGTCACTCTCTTATGAGTTACTTATTCATTTGATATATTATTTGGTGGCATGTATAAGGACGCACATGCACTGAATTGATCCGGAGAAAATTGCAAAGCGGCGCGTGATAGGAACCTAACTTGAGGGTCAGCGTTGATGTTAGAATGGGGCTGCCTAATGAGTACTCGAGGGACGCTTGAGCATGATTTTCAGATTGTCCAGCACTTGATATGGCCTGATGAAGGCGCTCATGCACCAATTACACTGGGTTAGCACATGATGCACGCCAAACAGGCGCTTGAGCGCCGCTCCCAATATAAATGCACATGATGCGATTTTAGGGTTACTACATTTATAATTTATGAGCTTTTGAATGATGACTTTGTGGGAAAAGGAAGAGAAAGAGAGAAAAAGGAGAAGATGATGGTTTGAGTATCTATATGAGTTTCGAATCGTATTTTAGCCTTTACTAACCTTGGCTACGTTATTCTTAAAGTTGAGAAGAATATTTTATCAGTCTTATTTTTTTTTTGTCTTATATTCATTATTGCTCGGGCTTATTTGTTATAAAGTTTTGTATCTTTATATTTATTGGTGTTTGTATAATTGAACATATATTGCATAGTAAACTTTCAAACGTATAATCTCGTGATTTTTTTTCTCTTATTCACAAGGAGAATTTTCTACATAAAATTGTATGTCCTTTATTATTTGTAATTATTACTTGCTTGTTTTATGTTGTTGATCATTTTTTCATAGTTCAAATAGCTGGTCTGATCCCCAATAGATTTGATGGAGGATTAAAATATGATAGAGTACCACTCAAATATAATTATTTTATTAAGACTTTTTCTGCCTTTTTTGTTCCCTTTGAATTTTATAGATTCACAAACACATTCTAAATATTAAGCAAACTTTTCTCTATTTTTCTTCGCTAAAAAATGTTCAATATTAGCAAAAATCACTTGCTAATATTTTCTATCCATATGTGTTCTTATTGTCAATCTTTACTAGATTATCGCTAAATAAAAATTTTGGTTTGGTTTAGGTACGAATGAATGAGCCACCACCAAGTCCTTTTATATTCACAACGGGGAGAATTGGGAATGACAACTCAATTGCGAGGCATGGCATTCATGGGCTCTACTGGCTGTATAACATAGACATAGAAGGCATAAAGCTAAAGCAAGGAGAGAACACCATGTTCTTGACTCAAGTAAAAAGTTCCAGTCCTTTCCAGGGGATTATGTATGACTACATTCGATTAGAAGGTCCAACAACTTCAAGTCCCAATTGAAAACACATATGACTCTTCTGGCCATTCATTCATAGTTGTGTAATGTCAAATCAAATCCAAGAGAGTGCGTCCATACTTTCATTACTTAAAATCCCAAACCATATTCGAAGGAGAGGATGTTAAAGTGTAAAATTATTCTTAGATATCTACCTAATAGTTTAAGCTTTTACTTGCATCCCAAAAAAGCAAACAAAGCCATAATCAAGGTTGGTTTAGCACTCCTTTTTTTTTAAAATATTTTGTAATATAAATTTTGATGATAATTTTTTAATTCCCTTTAATTATTTTTTTTTTTTACATAAATGAATTCAACAGAACGCAAAACTTATGACTGAACTGAATAGAGGTGAGTATCCACATGAAGAAAGTTCAGGTCTAGGGTTATGGATAATTGAATGTGGGATTTGGATAGCATTAATTGCTACGGAGAAAGCCAAGCTTGTGAGACGCTGGGCTAATATAAAAGGCGTTTAAGAGAGAGAATTTTCTTGGGGGACATTTAATAAAGTATTCAAATGTGAGATCAGATCGTGTATTGCATAAAAGCCTCTATCTCTTATTCTTAAGGATTGTGAAGGGTTTATAGGTGAGGAAAAGATTTTAGGTGTTGTGCTATCATGTGGGTTTAGTCAAATTGCTTTCATGTGTTCTGATATAACTGCTGCAAGTCACTGTCGCTTTAATCATGGCACATGATCTAGGCAAATTTGTAATGGTGTGCCTGCAATTTTTGATGGTTTTTTTGTTTTTTTTTGTTTTTTGTTTTTTTTTTTTTGGGATAAAAGGTTCACCATTTGTATGAAACGTTTGCCTCTAGTTCTTAGCCCTTGTCCTATTAGTAAGTTCAACTGGAAAATGAGCAAAGCTTATCCGAGATCTACTAGAGTTGCCTGAGGTTGAGTAGAGCTATTCAAGGCCTCACATACTTAGAGGCAGAGTTGGGTTATCAATATCAGACTGAGTTGTCTTGTTCATTGGATCAGATTTCTTTTTAATGGCATTCCACGGTGTGGACTACAAGTTCCCATAGTACGGGAAGGAGTTAATTCCTCAATGTTCTTCTTCACTCGGTTTTTTGCAATATGATCAAGTTCAACATATTTATTTTCTTTTCCATGACTTTCAATATAGAGGTAAAAATTTTCACAGTGTGGAAGCAAGTCAATTGCGTGATGTCCTTTTTTGCACGATTTTTATTATTGGATTATGGTCACTTCCATATGAATTCATACTCATTTGACGTACCATTTAATGGTTCGAATAAGGTCAAACGGTACGATATTGATACCGAAGATTGGAGTTTTTGAGCGCTTCACACATGCGACCAGCGCCTGAAGCACTGATTCTAGAGGGAAAATACTTGAGGTGCACTCGAAGCGTCGGATCAAGTAGCAACACACCTCCCTGGGCGTCCAAGGTGCCGAAAATAGTGGGCTAAAGCCCGAGGAGCAGCCAATGGGCACCCGAGGTTTCATTTCTAGTAACACTCGTGCTCAAGGCGTGTCCAACAAGCGCTAGAGCGTGGCTCGCAGTATAAAAATATACAGGCGTATTTTAGGAGTTAACCACTTGTATTCTTTGAGACCTAGAGTATTTTTTTAGAAAAACATAAGAAAAAGAGAGAGAAAATTAAAAATAGGAAGATTCAAGCATCCAGTTGAGTTTTGATCATATTCCAATCTCCACTGACATTAGGTGCACTATTCTTGGAGTTTAGAAAAGTATTTGTCCAATTATATTTTTTACTTTTTTGTCTTGTATTTATTATTATTCGTTCTATTTATTATAAAATGCCAAATCTTTATATTTGTAAAATTTGTGTAACAGAACTAATTACATAGTGGAGATATTTCGGACATATTACCTTATGATTTTTTTCTCTCATTCTTAAGAAAGTTTTCTATGTGAAAATCATGCATTATTTCTTTATTTGTGATTGTTGTATATTTGTTGTGAATTATTGATTATTTTCTTGCAATTCAAATAAGTGACTTGTAACTCAACAAGTGGTATCACATCACGGTTATTGGTGTCGTTATTGCAACTTATTTGAATTAATAGAGGATAGAAATAAAATAGTTTGTTTGAATGGCACAAACTACAATATTTGAAAGTGTAAGATGAAATATTTATTATTTATAAAAATAATACATCTTATGGGATTTAATACACAAAAGCCCAAATCGAAATATAAGGAGGAATGAGTTTTTGGATATGAATAAATTTGTGGATATATTCAATATTTCATAGACGACAACGTGTATAATCACATTCAGAGTAAAATGAACACAAAGACACAATAGGAGAAGCTAGAGATTCTCTATACTTTAAAAACCAGTAACAACAAAGTGTACCACTTGTTGAAATTGATGCAAGTAAACTACAAAGAGGGCACATCAATAGCTGATTACTTAAATGAGTTATAAGGATGTGTGAACTAATTGAGTGGTATGAGAATCAAATTTGATGATAAGCTGTTAGGCATATGATTGTTGACTACCTTATCGGATTCTTGAGAAGTAATATGGATCACCATCACCAATATCTCTCCAAATGGCATGATAACTCTAGAAATAGTAAAGGGAGCCATGCTAAATAAGGAGACAAGATGTCGTTCATAGGGGTCTTCTTATTTTCACTCCAAAGTGCTAATCTTCAAGTCACAAGGAAGAAATAAAGGGTATGGCCCTAAATCTAATGAGAAGAGCCAAAATAAGTCCCGGTCAAGATATAAAAATCTTGAGTGCTACCATTGCGGGGAGAAAGGGCACATCAGGAAACACTGTTACAAGTGAAGCATAAGAACGATAACGATAATGAAAAGAAAGCTGATAAGGCATGAAATGAGCAGAGAGCCTCAATTGTTACCATGGGTGATATTTTGTTGGCATGTAAAGAGGATGAGGTGATTAATTTGACAGATTATGAAATCAATTGTGTGGTAGATAATGGTGCTTCAATTCACATCACGTCACGAAAGGAATTCTTCATGTTTTACATTCCTAGTGACTTTGGAGTGTTGAAGATGGTTAATGAATACACATCTTGGATTGTTGGCTATTGTAACGTGTGCCTTATCATCAATAATGGAACAAAGTTGTTGTTGAGGAGATGTATGACACGTCCTAAATATCCGGTTGAACCTAATTTTAATTGGGAAGCCCAACGACGAAGGGTTTTATAATATATTTTGTGAATGGGTGTAGAAGTTGTTTAGAGGATCTTTAGTAATTTTGTGGGGAAGAAAAATTTTCAGCTTGTATGTACTACATGCCTCTATTTTAGCTAAAGGTGTGCATGTTGTTAGAAGTGGTGAGTCTTCAGATTTGTGGTACCAACAACTGAGTCACGTGAGTAAGAAGTGGTTGAATTGCTTAGCTAAGAAGGACTTCTTCTGGGGTGTGAAAGAAGTGAAGCTGAAGACTTGCTTTTACTGTATGGCGGGGAAGCAATGGCAAGTTTTATTCCATAGAAACTTATCCATGAGAACGGTCGATCTTCTTGAATTTGTTTACACCAATATATGTGGCCCTTTCAAGATAAAGATGCTCAGAGGAGCACTATATTTTTTTGCATTTATCGATTATTATTCAACAAAGGTGTGGATGTATCTGTTGAAGTCAAAAGATCAATCCCTTGCGTCTTCGAACAATTTCATGCATGGTTGAGAGGCAAATGGGGAATAAGTTGAAATATATCCAAAGTGACAATGGTAGAAATTACATCGGAGCATTTAATACGTATTGTCGGACCCATAGAATTCGACACCAAAGGACTCTACCAAAGACACCGTAATTAAACGGTGTGGCTGAATAGATAAATAGGATATTGATTGAAAGAGTTCAATGTGTGCTTTCGGCGGCGAAGCTTCCCGATTCATTTTAGGGGGAAGCCTTGAATACTGTAGCTCATGTCATCAACCTATCACCGAGTGGCCCACTAAATGGAGAAGTGTTAAAGAAAGTGTAGTCCGAAAAATAGGTATCTTATGACCACTTGCGTGTATTCAGGTGTAAGGCCTTCGTTCACATTCCTAAGGATGAGAGGTTCAAAATGGAATCAAAGACAAGATAATGCATTTTTCTCAATTATAGGGAATATAATTTGGGATATCAATTCTACAATCCGATGGAAAAGAAGCGTGTTCAATTGAAAAATGTGGTGTTTGTTAAAGATGAAACAATTGAAGATATCCACAAAGAGGTGAAGGTCATTTCCTACAATGATAGCAGTCAAGTTTGCGATACGAATCTTGAGTCATTGATATTGGCGTCTATTCATAATAAAGATGATGATCAAGGTAATGTCGAAGGGGAAGAAGTCTGTGGGGCACCTACATTCAATGGAGAGAATGATGGAGATGAGGATGATGTTGTACCTCATGATTTTGTCAAACTTACAGAGACCATTCTACTCCGATAATCCACGAGAGATCGAAGGTCTTCTATTCATCTATTGACTGATGAGTATGTATTACTTACTGATAGAGAAGAACTCGAGAGTTTTGCTAAAGCTATAGAGGATGAGTACAAATCGGAATAGATGTAAGTTATGCAAGATGAAATGAAATTGTTGTACGAAGATCACACATTTAAGCTAACAAAACTACCAAAGGGAAAACGTTCTTTGAAGAACAAGTGGGTCTTCTATTTGAAGGCTGATGAAAACAACTCACAATCAAGGTACAAGGTAAGATTGGTTATGAAAGACTTCAATTAGTGGAAGGGGATCAATTTTGAGAAAATTTTTGCTCCGAATGTGAAGATATCTTTAATTCTGGTGGTGTGGATGGTGCTCTTGATTTGGAAGTGTTACAATTAAATGTGTGAACGACGTTCTTTCATAGTGACTTTGAAGAGGAAATCTATATGGAACAACCGGATGGATTCCATGTTGAGAGAAGAAACATTTGGTGTGTCATCTAAAAGAAGCTTATATGGACTAAAGCAAGCTTCGAAACTATTGTACAAAACGTTTGAGTCTGTTACGGTGGATCAAGGATAATAGAAGACTATTTCGGACCATTATGTCTTTATTCAAAAGTTTTCTAAAAATGATTTCGTTATTCTTCTCTATGTTGACAGTATGTTGATTGTTAGGCAAAATGCCTCCCAGATCACTGAATTGAATCAATAGCTTTGGAAGTCCTTTGTCATGAAGGATTTGGGATTGTTAAAGCAAATTTTGGGTATAAAAATATTTCACGACCTCAAGGCAAGGAAATTGTGGATGTCCTAAGAGAGTTACGTGGATAAGGTGCTTCAACGTTTAGATATGGAGAAGTCAAAACCAGTGAGCACTTCGTTGGCCAATCACTTTAAATTGAGCAATCGGTAATACCTTTCCATGAATGATAAAAAGCCAAGCAAGAGAGGCATATCCTATTCTTCAGGTGTGGATAACTTGATGTATACTACGGTGTGTATGAGACTGAATATTGCTCATGCTATTAGAATGGTTAGCCGTTTCCCGTCAAATCTCTGTAAGGAGTATTGGTCTGTAGTGAAATGAATATTGAGGTATCTTTAAGGAGCTTTTGAGTTGGGCTTGTGTTTCGAAAGCAATAAGCCACTTCTGGTTGGATATATTGATGCAGACATAGTGGACAATGTTCACTCTCGGAAGTCCACCTCGGGATATTTAGTCATTTTCAAGGAAGAAGCTATCTCTTGGCAATCAAAGTTGTAGAAGTGTATTATTCTTTTGACCGCTGAGGTAAAATTTATTACTTTGATGAAGGCAAGTAAGGAAACTTTATGGATAAAAAAGTTCATTTAGGAACTCTGTTTCAAGTAAGAGTGATATGTGCTACTTTGTGACAATCAAAATACAATTCATCTTTGTAAAAGCTCGTAATTTTATTTTAGATCGAAAAAACATTGATGTGAGGTATTATTGGATGTAAAATGCTATTAACTTAGAATTATTGATTCTTGACAAGGTTAGCACTGAGGAGAATAGATTTGACATGATAACTAAAGTATTACAAAGGGGGAAGCTTGAAGATTGTTGTACTATTGCTGGGATGATGATGTTTGCCCCTATGCGGTCGTGAGGAGAAGTTTATTGGATTATAGGTCACTCTCATATGGGCTTATACTCATTTGATATGCTATTTGATGATTTAAATAAAGTCACACAGGTATTGTATTGATACAGAAGATTGAAGTTTTCGTACGCTTCATGCATACAATCGGTGCCTTAAGCGCCAATTTCAGAGAGAGAGAGAGCTCAATGCATGCCCAAGGGGGCCCCGAAGTTCTAGATCTAGTAGAAGCGCACTTGAGGCACATACTCAAGGAGCGCTCAAGGCGCCATTTCCAATGTCACTCGGATTGATGCATATTTGATGGGCGCTCGAGTATAGCTTACAGCATAAAAACATACTAATGTATTTTTAGGATTAACTACTTACATAGAGTGCCGTTTTTTTAGAGAAATAGAAGAGAAAGATAGAAAAAAGGAAAAAAGAAAAAGATTCGAGTACCGAGTTAAATTTTGAATCGTATTTCAATCTCTATTAACATTGGGTACGCTATTCATGGAATTGAGAAGAATATTTTGCTGGTTACATTTTTTACTTTTTCATTTTATACTTATTATTACTTAGTCTGTTTATTATAAGATATCTAGTCCTTATATTAGTGAAATTTGTATAACCGAACTGATTACATAGTAAAGATATTTCAGATATATTATCCCACAATTTTTTCTTTTTTTCCTTAAAAGATTTTTTATATAAAAATTGTGTCTTATTTTATTATTTGTAATTATTATGTACTTATTGTAAATTATTGATTGTTTATTCGTAGTTTAAATAAACGGGTCATAACCCAACATCTACAAAGTGGGAGAGAGCACCATAAGCATTAAATGAATTCAAAGTTCTAAAATGAATTTTCTATACAATATTGTCCACTCATAATAGATCATATTGTTTGAAAATGAATCAATTCCTTGAACTTCATTCTTTATTACGGCTTGTGCAACATGGTAGAATACATGATAGACTCTAAATCTTGGGTTCTTGAAGTCATTTTCCTTTTTGTTGTATTTTAAATTAGATATAAAAGTTCGCATGGTTGTGGAACATGTCAGCTATTTAATGACAGTGCAACGTGGTTGAATACAAGTTTACTCTAAATGCATAGTATATCCATGGATTTATTTTCTTTTCAATGTTACTCATTATTATGGTATATGAGTTCATGTTTTAAGAATGAGTTAATTATTCAATTTCATTATTCAAAGGGTAGTGCGCAACTGTTGGCCGGAAATGGGGTGGCCTACCGTCACAAGCACAAAGGGATCGAAGAGAAGGAAAGAAAGAA
Source organism: Nepenthes mirabilis (assembly GCA_025585075.1). Classification (NCBI taxonomy): domain Eukaryota; kingdom Viridiplantae; phylum Streptophyta; class Magnoliopsida; order Caryophyllales; family Nepenthaceae; genus Nepenthes; species Nepenthes mirabilis. The sequence goes on along the minus strand of JAODPA010068981.1, from coordinate 20,355 downwards.
TAATGACAACCAATATTTACGTGGAAAACCCTTATGAATAAAGGAAAAAATCACGGGACGTTGAATCCGAAAAATTACACTATGTATGAGATAGAGATTACAAACAGTAATGCGGAAATGCTCACACACTCAGTTGGGCCTTCTTCCACTCCTTTGTTTTTCTTTCTTACTCTCACACACTCTGTTCTACCACACTCTCCTCACTTAAGTTCTTTTACTTACTACCCACACATATATAAAAGGATATACAAAGGTCTCAGCAGCTGAACCAGCACGTCCTTCCTCGTGGTTGATGCACGGTTCCCAAGAGGCATGTATCAGCCTAGCAGTAGACGGCGCATGCCTGTAGTAGCAGAAGGCAGGTTGGATGTCTTGGGTTTTCAAGGTTACCTAAATAGGCAGGCCAACCTACTTCCTTTCAGACATGGCAGGTGCTCTGTGTTGCCTTAATAAACCGGTCAATATCCTGTTGACCGTTCTTCCAAGACAGACAGGTCAACATCCTGTTGACCGCCCTTCCGGTCAACGTCATGTTTACCGCCCATCCGGTCAATATTCAGTTGATCGGAATTTCTTCATGGGAGAGATTTCCAACAGTAACAAGTCAAAATACATGAGACAAAGTGCACAAGATGGAATTACGAGAAAATGAAAGCACGATGTCTTCCAAATGAATTTGGGCTTTACGTATTCAGTTTGTTTCAGTAGCACAATATTAAGGTATAATAGCTTATATAATGCAAGTACAAGTGAATTGTTTTATGTCATTATTTGTGTGGTTTGTGTAATGTGGTACATAATCAATGAAATGATCAAAAAGAATATTAAGTTCTCGGAATCATTCTTCTATATAATACCCAATCCAGAGGCATGTCAAATGAATCCTGAGTTGATTGGATTTTATTTTTATTTGAATGGCATTTACATTTGGGAGATGAGGGTTGCTATGAATCTCAGAAACAATTCTCCTACTCAAGGTCCTTTTTTTTTTTTTCATTTTTTGTTTTGCACAGTTTCATGCACGGTAGGTTCAAAATGAATCCAAGCTGTTCAATTTCATTATTTTAATGTTATTCGCTATCGAGGCATGAGGTTCTTGTGCACTTGAACGAATCAACTATTTAATGATTATTTGCATATGATGCATCCCAATATCTGGATTGTTATATGGATTAAGAAGCCATTTCATCTTTTACTGCAAATCGAATTGGAGTGGGTTCTATCTCCATCTTTGTTAACATGAATTCAGCGCACCACAAATAACGAATGAGAGGCCATATAATTGGCGGGACTTATTTCTCGGTTTATCCTCTAATGCTCAAGTCAGAAATCTTTCTCAAAAAATAGAAAAATGAGAGGATATAAAAGAATGCAATGATACACATATATGGCAGATGAGAGTAGAGGATTGGGCTTCTATAGTGCGTTCAATGGGAGCGGCTTTGAGGGAGTTGGAGAGTAAGGCTTCGATGTGTTGTATTCGATGAGTGGCTAACTAAGGTGCGCTTGACGGGGAGCGGCTTAAAAAGAAGAGCTGTATTAGGGAAAGAGAGTTTGATTCTTTCTCAACTTTTATATCTCACTCGTGGGTTGATTCAGTCAGAGATCGATCAATCCCTTTTCCTGTGAAGGTGAAGGATATTTATAATGTTTCACAGAAAAACTTTTGGCACCAAGGCTCGTGACAGGTGTTTGGCAAGGATTAGCTAGCTTGTCCCGGTGATGGTCGTGGATGTCGTATTAATTGTCGCCTTGCAAAGGTGATGTGACAGTCGTAGGTCGTGGCCAACATTGGCCAGATTGTCCCGACATAGATTGGCTAAAAATGCTGCCGGCAGGTGAGTGAGGTGGCTCTTCAGAGTTGACTTTGACCACCATTGGCTAGTGACTGTTGCACCGATGTTTTCTGTGTTGTTATATTGTCGCTGCTGAGTGAAAGGATTGACCTAGGCTGTGATTGGCTGAATCGTAGAGACTATCTATTGGTTCAAGCCCGTTATTCTTCCTGGGCCTACTGGGTCTTGCTTCGTGTTCGGCTTTGCTGGCAAGTAGGCTACCTACCGTATCAGGCCGTGTCGTGACTGAACGCATTACTGCCCCCATGCCGGGGAGCTGGGTCTCTTTGGTTCCCGACATGTCAAATGATAGGACATTGCCTACAATGCTTGCTCACGCATCCCTTGCCAAGATGATGCTTTGCCTGTTTTCGAGAGCTGCACTCCTTCCCCAAGTGTCTCACAACTTTCCATGCAATGGCACAGGGATTCGATGCCTTATTCAAAAAGATTTTGTTTTGAATCAAGGCCTAGCGTTGATTTCTTGCCGGTCATTGACTGATGCATCTTTTCACTGGGAGCTTGCCAACCTTTTCCCTCGGCTATAAATGGAGGGGCTTCTTGTTTTTTGCCTCAAGGTTTATCCTTATACCAGCTAAGTGATGTGTGAGTTCGAAATTGTCTTGGACCCTCCAATGCCTTACTCTGGGATCGGATAGAGTTTTGGAAGATTTGAAGATGCGCTTGGTGCTCATGGTGTTGCCTCTGCTCAAGCTATTTTTGTGCCACCCGAACCCTACAATGGTTGGTCTCATGCCGCCACACTCGGCACCTCAGTTGTAGGGTTCTTTTTACTTTCCACCTTCAGCCAGCATTCAGATGCCCTCCTCTGAAGGAGTCTCTAGAAGGTAAGCATTTTTCGAGATTCTCTTATATCTTGGGAAGTGGCCTTACCCTCGATCTCTTCTCCAGTGGTCGTTATCGGAGCTTGCTGGAGGTGGAGTTTTCGGATGGGAGGCTTCTTTGACGTTGACGGAGGTGTTTTATTTCTCCTTGTCAGAGAATTGATTCCTATTCATCTCCTGCGACGGCTGGTTTTCGGTTGAGATGTGTGATGGGTTGGTAGAGGAAGTCCACATGGTGTTTCACCTGTGGCTATCCTCCTTGCACATGTCTTCCCTGAACCAATTTCCAAGCGTGCACCACCGATTTTTTTCCCCATGTATTTTTCATTGTTTCTTCTACTATGTATTTTTACCGATGTAAACTTTGCACTTTGTAAAATAATTTAATAAATGGAATCACTGAGTATTTGCTTTTTTCTCGAGCCTCTGGAATCTTGTCTTTTCGCATGACTTAATAATTGGAGTGTCTTTATGCCGTTGGGTGGGACCCATTGTCCAACAGTCAGACGGACTCGACGACTAATGGCTCCGTTTTTTGATGACTGGCCTCTCAGTCGGACGTCCCAAGTGCTTGGCTGGGAGACCAGCTAGGCAGATCAGTGTCGAGCATGCCAAGGACACATGCAGTATGCTTTCTACATTGGAAAATGGGGCATCGGGGGGTCATAGTTTTATCTATCAAAACGTCACTATGCATTGACGATGGCAACATACACTGTGTCGTCAAGTCAGGGTGACACTTTAGCGAAAAGACACGGTATTACGTGATGACGCCACATGTTGTTGCTGCTACAGAGGGTGTGTCGCTTCGATACTTTCGTAAGATGCCGTTTTTGGTGGGGGCATCGCTTATTTAAGCACTTGCCCCCGAGCCATTTCTTCATCTCTTTGAGGTAATCATTTCTTCAACTAGCTACACCTTTTTGTTAACTTTAGCAACTTCCGAATGGCTTCTGATAGTGCCTCTACAATTTGATCGATCATGTCCATCCGGGACATGGAGGTCCTAATAGGCAAGGGATACTTTCATGACTTCATCACATTCGTGGTTCCTGGTGCTAGTGAGGCAGATTGCTCTCCTCCTTGGGGTTTCATAACCGTTTATGAGGAGAAGCATCTATGAATTAACCTTCGAATCCCAATTCAGAGGCAACTTTGTGAGATTCTAGTGTTCCTAAAGATCCCCATGGCTTGCCTACTTCCAGACCTTGTCTGGTATATGGTTATCCTATTTTCCTTCTTCCGCACTAGGGAGCTCACCTTGGATGCTTAGGCCTTGAATGTGCTCCTCCTGATCAGACAGGAGGGTGACTGGGTTTCCTTTGTTCCTCGCGTTCGATTTCAGCTGAGCGGGACGAGGCCAGAGTCGGCAAAGGTTTGGAAGTCTAACTTCTTCTTCCTAGAGGTCGACTTCAACTGGCAGGTCCCAAATAGATGGGGCCAAGTCAACAGCTTCTACACCACAGATCTCCTACTGCATGAGGTGGAGATGTGCTAATCATTGATGGCGTTGTTTGAAGGGAACCTTAACGCCCTTCACATCATCGAGGACTAGGTTTCTGGTAGAGCCTTGGCTGGAGGATCGGTAGAGGTTTCATCAGAGGATGGTAGCCCCTTTGACTTGAGGATATCCCTTGAGAAGCCGTCGGACAGGCCAAGTGTTGGGGCAAGTTACCAAAAGTTTTTGGAGGTCTACACTCAGAATCTGGGTTAGATAACTTCCTTTGAGGACGAGCTTCAGAGGACCTGGCGGGAACTTGCTAACCTCCAGCGCGAGCATGCTTAGCTCAGGGGCGAGCCTTGGCCCTTCACGCTGTCAGCGAATAGTGAAGAGTCCAGGCCAAGCTGTCAAAGATCTCGAGGTGGCCATTCTGACAAGTTGTAAGCAGGACCTCTTTTTATTCTTTTTCTTTTTCTCTTCCTCTTTTTTTCCTTTTTTTATTATACTTTCGGGTCGGTAGGTGCCCTCGGATCTAATGATGGAATTTTAATGGAACGCATCCGTTACCTTGAGCAATGTCGTGTGACGAGCACCATATTTTTAGGTCATTAGGCTTTTGGTGAGGCCATACACTATCATAATTGCTGCTGGCGCATGGTGTCCACACGCAAGAAATTGAGGCATCAGTTAACTGACGATGGGAAGGAACGAGCCACGACACCTAATGGGCTGACACGTGTTGTCGCCATTATGAGGGTAGCCATTCGACTTCCAACGCAACTTCATTTTTGGATCAGGGCTTTTGTCTATTTAAACCGTGTGCCCTTGACCATTTCCCTCATTTCACTTTCATCTTCATACCACTGTGAACCTCTCTTTGTCTACTTCCTCTTCTTATTTCATCAGCCATGATTTTTGATGATGTTAGATCAATTAGATCAATTCTCACTACCGATGATGTCTAGCCGCTGCTCTCTCAGTTTGGGGTTCTGATGAGCACGGCATTTTTACTGTCGGGTGAAGATGACGAGGCCTATTCTCCGCTAGAGGGATTTATCATAGTGTATGAGATCCACTTGCAAGGAGGACTTCACTTTCAAGTTCCGTTGGAGTTGCACACAAATCTTACTGCTTTTGGGGTGCCAGTGGTGAGGCTTAATCCCAACGCAGTTCGGTATCTGGTATCTTTTTGTGTCTTCTCTCGCTGTCATGGTTGCAAATTCACTATCACGTCGATGAGAGCAATTTTCACTTTTTCCAAGAAAATGAACTTGATCTCACAATCTCCTCACCCCGATTTTAACTTCAAAGAGGTGAATTTCGACTCAGTCAAGCACTAAAAAGACCACTATTTTTACTTGGCATTCATTTTGGCTAGGTTAGTTCCAATGAGTGGGGGAGAGTGCAACCTGGTCTCACCAGGTCTTTGGACGAGAATGAAAAAACTCATGAGAAGGCTCTAATAGACCTCGTCCTGGCTAATGCCACCACTTTCCAGGAAAGGGCATTGGTTGACCGCAGAGGCCTTTGCTGCTACAGCATAGGGGCCAGCACTTGAGGAGATGAGTGCTAGTTAGAGGAAACCGGGGCCATTGGTCATTTGAGAGCCTTCCAGCCGATCGGCTAAGCGGTGTCACTCCTCCCCCGATGGCACTTCTTCAGATTCCACCTTCTCTTCTAGAGAGGACAATGCCGCATTAGAGCAGGTGTGGTAGTTCGGGAGGACTTCAAGGAGGGTCGTCTCCACTCTTACCTCCTCCTTGGGCCCAGCAATTGGGACCTTCGGGGGATCAGTTGGTGCCGAGCCCTTCATGGCTCCTGTGCCGACTTCAGGCTCTTGGGATGTCATCATTCAAGTCGAGCAGATCTTCGCGCCTATGTTGGCACAATACGGAGTCCCAACGGACACCGAATCTTTGTGCAAGGAGCCAACGTTTGGCATTTTTGCCGGTATCATCGAGGGGGCCTTCTACAAAGATTGGACAGCAAATGTTCCAGTCGAGCCGGTGATCGAGGCCATAGTGGGCAAAAATGAGGTGCCTTCCCATATGGCGGATGCATCCGGTGATATTCCTATGGTGGTGGTCGTCAGCTCGGCTGACGAAGCTGATGGAGTCGAGGGGGCTACTGAAGATATTGAGGTCACCGAGAAGTCCCCTTTTGAGGTTATTGTTGTCGTTGATGCGCCTCCCTCTGAGGAAGCTGAGATCATTGAGGTGCGTCCCTTTGGCCTTCCGGAGCACGGAGTACAAGTCGCGACAACTACTAGGGACGCCATGGAGGAAACAATCGGGCCACCCCTCGAATTCCCAGGGCCTGAAGGAGGGGGGATTGCGAGAGCTAAGGAGGCCATGGGGTCACCCGATGCTACCCCAAGCTGTCTACCATTTAAGGAGCTTTCCTTTGCTGAGATACTCTTTTAGCTTCTCTCTGTCCTTTCTCTATTTTCTTCTTAATCCACCTAACGTGCTTCCTATCGACAGGTATAGGAGAAGGCTTTCCAGTTTTCAGCGGCCATTGGCAATCTTGTCCTAATGCACATCAGCATAGGAAAGCACAGAATTGTGGCCGAGCAGGCGAGGTTGGGTGAGGAGCGGATTGAAGTCCTCGAACATGAGCTACGCGAGGCTCGGACGAAGATCACTTCCCTCGAGGAGTCACTCCGCAAGTTTTAAGACTGTTACTTCCTTCTTCGAGGACATTGCCTCGAGGAGTCGCTCCTAGAGCCTGTGAATTGGGCTCCATTGTCGGTCACTATGACATCGAAAACTTTGAATTGGCATACGATTGTTTGGCGAATGAATTCCGTCACATTTTGCTGAGTGATCCATGCCAATGGGGTTGCCTCGTCCCACTTGATGAAATAGTCAATACCGACTATGATAAATTTTCTTTGCTTGGATGTTAGAGGCATGGGGCCGAGTATGTCGAGCCCCCATTGTATGAACGATCAGGGTGCTTGCAAGCTTTGCAATTCCCTATGCAGTTGGTGGCTCATGCTCACATGGATTTGTCAAATCTTGCACCTCTTGATGAGATCCATGGCATCGTATTTTATTGTGGGCCAATATAGTCCTTACCGCATGATTTTGAAAGTAAGGTTCTTGCCTTCAATGTATGAGCCACAGACACCGAGGTGCACCGCACCCACTGCATATTCAGTCTCTTTTAGTGTGAGGCACTTCATGAAGGGAGTTGAGTACCGTTGTGATACTACCTTCCATCAATGATTGTGTACCACCTGACTGTCTTCTTTACACTTTTGGCCTCCTCTGGACTTTTTGGTAGAGTGCTGTCGGTCAGGTACCTGCGGTACGGGATTGTCCAATTGTCACCGTTGGCCACTTGCAGCACCTCTCACTTGGGGCTATCGATGCTTAACGTGGTTAGGACTTCCCCGTGTCTTTGGAGTACTACTCTAGGTTACTAGTTGCCACCACCCTAGCCAACTGGTTGACCTTCCAATTTTTCTCCCTAAGGACGTGGATCACTTTGACTTTGTTAAATGCCTAGGCCAGACCCTTTGCCCTAGCGAGATACTTCATTAGCTGAGGGTTTGACACTTCGAAATTTTCTTGGACCTGGTTGATGACCAGTTCAGAATCGTTGTAGATAATAAGTGATCTAACTGAGTACTCCTTTGTGAGCTGGAGTCTGGTTAGGAGTGCCTCGTACTTGGTGACATTATTAATGGCTAGAAACCCAAGGGTGATCAAGTACTTGATCTCTGACCCGTCCGAGATTTACAAAACTACACCTACTCTGTTGCCTGCCTGTGTTGAAGACCCATCAACGTACATGGTCTAGGATGGAATCCTCAGCCAGTTGGTGCCTTTGGTGAGGTTAGGGTCATTTTGAATTGGGGTCGCCATCTTGACGATTAAGTTCGTAAAGGCCTGACCCTTTAGGACTTGCTGAGATTGGAACTCCATGTCAAACTCGACCAACTCAATAGCTCATTTAACGAGTCACCCGGAGGTGTCCAACTTTTGCAAGATTTTCTTCAAGGATTGGTTAGTTATGATGTCAATCTTTTGCGCTTGGAAGTACGCTCGTAGCTTTTTGGTAGAGTACACGAGGGCTAGTGCAATCCTTTTAGTATGCTAGTCGCGGCTCTCAGTGTCAGTTAAGACTTTACTGATGTAATACACCGATCGCTACATGGTTGACTGTTACCGGAATAGGATCGAGCTTACCATTGTGCTAGAAACCGCCAGGTATAAATACAACTCTTCGTCTTCTAGAGGTGAAGTCAATAGAGGAGGATGGGAGAGGTACTCTTTGAGCTATCGAAAAGCTACCTCGCACTTGGCCATCCATTGGAAGCCGGTCAACTTGGTTCCTCTCAAGGTTTAAAAGAATGGCAGATACTTCTCTACTGACTTCACTAGGAACTAGGAGAGGGCCACGATCCTTCCGGTGAGCTTTTGGATCTCATTTATTGTTCGGGGGGAACGCATGACAAGAATTGCTTTTATCTTCTTAGGGTTCACCTCGATCCATCGCTGCGAGATAATGAAGCCTAAGAATTTTTCAGACGTCACACCGAATGCATACTTAGTAGGGTTCAGCTTTATCTGGAATGTCCTGAGGACTCCGAAGGTCTCATGTAGGTTCTGAACATGGTTTTTGGTTACATTGCTCTTAACAAGCATGTCACCTACATACACCTTTATGTTCCAACTGATCTGTATTTTGAACATCTTTTTGATAAGTCACTGGTCTGTAGACCAGCGTTCTTCAATCCAAAGCTGAAGGACATATACTCCTCATCCTTTGGACTCATACGGATCTGATTGTAGCTTGAATAGTTGTCCATAAAGCTGAACAGCTCATAGCCTGACATAGAGTCCACCAATAAGTCAATCCTTGGTAGTAGGAAGTTATCCTTGGGGCATGTTTTGTTTACGTCAGCGAAGTCGACACACATTCACCACTTTCCATTACTTTTCTTCATTAGGAAGATGTTGGACAACCGATTCGGGTACCAAACTTCTTTGATAAAGCCTGCACAAGGAACTTTTTTCCCTTTTCACAAATGAAAATTAGCTTTTCGGTCGAATGGTTCCTTCACTTCTGTTGAACGAGCTTGTGATCTTGATCTAGGCCCAACTCAATGGTCGGCATTCTGGCATGTCTGTAGACATCCATACAAAAACGTCGGAGTTGCTTCTAAGGAAGGTAATCAACTCATCTCACATAGCACCTATCAGGGAGCTTTCGATAAGCACACACTTCTTGAGCTTGTTGGGGTCCAATGGTGGTCAGTGGACTCACAAACCTGGGCCTGTTGCAGGGTGGCCTCATTCCGTAGGTTGAGGTCTTTGATCGGTTGGCCGACGGTTATTGGAGTGATCTGGGCCATGTAGCAAGTCAGACCAGTCATCTAGTCACCCAAGACCTCTCCGATGCTAAACGGGGTTAGGAACTTTATCTTCAAGTGAGGTATTGATATTACGACCCCAAAAGCTGTCAGGCATGGTCGCCCCAAAATAGCATTGTAGACTAAGGGGAGGTCAATCACAAGGAACATCAACATCCTATAGGCCATCCTGAGGTAAGCCCTAGTGTGACCTCAAGCTGAGCAGATCCCTGGACGGGAACTGACTCATTCTCCAATCCGTAAGGTGGTCCTTTGGTCTGCTTTAACTGAGCCTTATTCAAACCAAGTTTAAAATAAGGGTTGATATAAAGTAAATATTGAGAGTTTATATTATCAATAAATACCCGTTTCAGTTGATAGTAGAGGGTACCGTCCGAAACAAGTATTGATACAACTAGGGGTTAAGAGTGGGAAGTTATTACATGAGCTATATCATTGCTAAAACTAATGATATCACTCCTAACTCCTACCCTTACCCTTTTGCTATTGCAAGCGTTCTTCAAACGATCTGGGGTGTCACTTTTGTGTGGATGAGAGGATATCATACTGATGACCCCAATCGCAACTCAGTTCCTCGGCTTCTTTGCTCCATTTTTTCTTGTCCCCCCAGGGCCTTGCCTCGACTTTTTGAGAAACCTGGTGAGATAGCCTCTCTGGTCCAACTTTTTGATTTCCTTCTGTAGCATCTGATACTTTTTAATGCCGTGACCCAAAGATCGATAGTAGTAATAGTACTTAGATTGATCTCATCCCTTCAGGTTCTTTAGCATCATTGGGGGAGTGAAGATATCCTTTAGGCCTCAGTGGTGAACCGCACGAGGAAGCATTTCAGGCTCTCATATAGTCTTTGCTGAAGGTAGACTGGGTCCCATGATTGCTTCACCTTCCTTTAGTTAGAGGCAAATTGAGACAGAAAGCAGTCGACAAGCTCTTCAAATGACCGGATAGAATTCGGTTTGAGATTATAGAACCAAAGGCGTGCATTCCCTTTGATAGTCAAAGGGAAGCACTGACATATGGTAGTTTCACCTAGGCCTTAGAAGCTCAACAAGGCGTGGATGTGGTCCAGATGATCCATTGGGTCGGCACTTCCATCGTACGACTCTAGAGTCGGCATCTTGAATTTGAGAGATAGTAGCTGCGCATGGATCTCCACCACAAAAGGTGACCTCCTTAGGTCTGTGGCCTTCTTGCTTGCATCACTCCCGAAGATGTGCTGTCATATTTTCTTCACCTTTTTCTCCATTTGAAAGACAAGCATGACACTCTTAGTATTAAGGAAGGTTTTCAACTCTGAATGATTTAGAGAGGGGTGCGTGCCCACACAACTCCCAACCCGTGGGCTGAGGGCTTCCAGTCACTACAGGAGTCGCGATGGATCCACCAGTCGAGGCTTTCCTCTCGCATCCCATAGCTAGAGTGGCCCTCTGATCATGTTCAGGCCCTATTGCTCGAGGCCTCCTAGGCCCCAACGTCATTGGGCTGCAGGGTCTTCTGGACTAGTTGCTTTGATCTTAGGCTCTTTTGCTGTGAAGCCGATGCTTGTGCAGTGGGGGTAGGAGCCCCGAGCTGTTACTCGTCCAGATGGTTGTTGATCCTCTAAAGCATTTTGAACACGTCTTTCATATGGGCAGCCAATATATGGACATCATGCCTAGGATGTTCACCGGCGTGGCTACCCAGGGAGGGATCGTTACCTTGTGTGGTAGTGTCCCTAACTGGCACACTTGTCTGCGCTTTGGTATTGGTCATGTTTGCTTTCGTAAGTGTGATGATTGGTGGTTAGACTATTTCATCATTCCCATATATGGCGCCAATGATGCATCTTAGGATCTGAATTGTTGTACGGAATAAGGAGTCACTCGATCTTCCTCTGCGGGTCGAATTGGAACAGGTCCAGTCTCTGTCTCTACTAATATAAATCCTGCGCACCACAAATAATGATAAGAGGTCAGAGAATTAGCGGAACTCACTTTTCGATTTATCATTCAATGTTCAAATTAGAAATCTTTATTAGGAAATAGAAAGATGAGAAGATTTGAAAGAATGTAATGACACACGTATATAGGAGATATGAGACAGAGTTGGCACATGGGATTTGTTGCTAAGGAAGTGACCGAGGTCACCCATATTCCGGCCCCATTACTTGCTTCATATGGTATTTCGGCCATTTGGCCACCTCTACCCAAGGAGTCCTTGGCCGAAATTATGACAACTTTCACTGAAGGGACTTCTTGGATAAATGAGATTCATTATGGGGAGGCTATGCAGATGCCCTTATTTGAGTTTCCAGAGACTAACGTGGCTGAGGTGGTCACTAAAGAACTTCACGCCGACTCTTCAAAAGGATATTCTCCCGAGCCCCCAGAGCCCGAGGTCCATGTTGAGGTCGAGACTGTGGGCCGAATCTTTATGGGCGAGGTTGAAGAGGTAGAAGTCAATGTAATGCCTGAGGAAGTGGAGGAAGATGCTATGGTGGTTGGTCTAGGGTCTTCAAGAGCCGAGGCCCAAACTGCTCTAGAGATTTGTATGGACGATGCAATTTGTGGGAAGGTTACTGTTTCTGAGGTAACAATCTACAACCTTCTTTAACTTCCAAGTCATCCTTTTTGCATACTAACTAATTATATTTCGTTTGTAGTTTCAAGAAATGATAAGCCGTCTTGCTAAGGTTGCGAAAGGACTTGCTCACGAATATGTGGAAAAGGAGAAGTTTCTGACTGCTGAGGGACGTATCGTTGAACTCGAGTGTGAATTGGCTGATATGAAGCAGAGACACCACCTCCTCAGAGAGAAGTATTTTAAAGTGGAGGGTGAGCTTCGTTCCTCAATTCGTCTCGAGGACGTTGTGAAGATATCCGAGCACAACTACTGGGAAGTTATCAACCTTTGCAGACACATTGTTCAAATGTTGGCTCATGACATTCCTGTTTCTAAATTTCATTTGAAGAATGCCAGTGCCAGTCATAGTTTTGAGGTCCTATACCTTCCTGGGGATGATAAAGATTCTTGGGAACCAGTGCCAGAAACTTCTAGGCGTCGTCTGCCTTTGTAATTAATTTGAGCTTTGTACATGTAATCATTTTATTAATCAATGAAATACATTTACAAAATTTTAACTCTCTCTCTTTTTTATGGTTGGACATTTTATGTGTTCGACTCCGTGTATTACTTAAGTTTAATTTGACTCATAAGCCATGTTTATAACTTAAGTTTTTTCAAAACCATGTTAGGCCAATGATACTACATTAAAGGTCTTTCCATGAATGCTTCTAAGGAAGCCCCCAAAGTTTTTTTGCCTTCGGTCTCGTTTGAACCGCTTGATGATGTGATCAAGTTTTAAGTAATGACTTCATATGAGTCGCTCAGTTGCGTGACCAAGTTTCTTGGACCGATGGTCCTCGATATAGGTGAATGAGATTCACTTGACTTAGGAGTAGTCTAGGCTATGAAAGGCAAGCAAACATAAAAAAGGAACTAAAACTTTTATTAATAAATTTCATAATACAAGCACTCGATTTGATGCAAACCTTACCTATACAATTATTGAAAATATTTTATAAGGTGATAAGAATTTCAAGTCCGAGGCACTAATCTATCATTCTGGGTTCGTAATTTATACGCCCTATTTTTAAGAATGGCTGAGATTTGGAATAAACCTTTTCAGTTTGGTAAGAGTTTATTCCGATTAGCATTTTTCACCATGGCTTCAATGCTTTGTAAGACCAGATCTCCCACATCAAACTATTGTGTCTTCACCTTTTTGTTGTAGTACATTACAATTCTTTATTGATATGCTGCCGTCCGCAACTGTGTCTCGCCCTAAACTTCTTTAAGCAGGTCGACATTTTCCTAAAGTTTTTGAGAGTTGTGACGTGGATTAAAAAATTCAACCCAAAGACTAGGGAGCCTGATTTCTATTAGAATAACGGCCTCGATCCCATAGCACAAATTCAAAGGAGTTTCATAGGTCGGTTCTCTGGGTGTCATCCTATACGACCAGAGGATGGAAGGAAGCTCGTCCACCCATGAACCCCCAGCATTTTTAAGTTTCGTTTTCAGACGGTGCAGTATTGTTCGGTTGATAACTTCTACTTATTCATTGCATTGTGGATAAGAGACGGAAGTATGAACTAACTTTATTTTCAAACTAGCATAATATTTTGTGAAACGCTTGCTGGTAAATTGGGTTCTGATATCGGTCATAATAACTTTGGGTATTCCAAATTTGCAAACAATGCTTTGCCAGACAAATTCGGTTGCGTTTTGCTTAGTTATTTTGGCTAGTGGGATGAGAACAGCTTCCCTAGTAAAGAGGTACTGACCATCGGTTCCATCGTGCCCCAGTTAACGATAGCCTCGGGTAGACTACAGATCTTAGGTAAGACCCAGAGTGCAGCCAACTAAACACCAAATCAATCGGAATAAAACTTCCACATCTGAGATTCCATGTGTGACTAACTCAATTGAGAAATTCCCCTCTTGTACGCTAACGTTCTAGGGTGGCAGGGTTGGTAAAACTCTCCTTGATTTATGGTAGCATTGCTAGTTGCTTCCAGCTTTTTCTACTGTACGCATATTTCCTGTCTAGTGAGTCGAGAAATAAGGGCTTACTGAAAGCTCAACCCCATGTAACTGTGATTCAACCTTTTTTTTATTCCTGACCAATTCCCCAGGAATCGATGTCAGTGTCTGACCATTTTACAGCTCCACGCATGCAAGGTCTTGCTGGCACTGAGTGCTAAGCACGCTACTACTTTTCTGTTGTTGATGATCGATAGCTCTCAAGAGTTTCGATCTTCTCGTTACTTATAATTCACTTTTGACTCGGAATTTGGCCTCATAGAGCTGTTCATTTCATGTCTGTTTAGATCATTTCAATCTGCATGTCTTCTTTATCACCGGGATGATAAAAAGAACCTCTGAAATGAGGATGTGATACCGTATCCCGAGATTGAAGAGATCGAATTCCTCCCGGGAACACACAAAACAAAGATATGAACTGGGTTAAAGGGAAAGATCGTAGATTTAAAATTGAGTTAGATGCTTGAGCCAAGAGACTCTCCTTGTACATTGGTGGGTAATTTCTCGTCGTGCAACTGATCGAACGAGATGCGCATCGTAATGGCCATAGAATAGATTGACTTCATACTAGCACAATACTTTGTGAAATGTTTGCTTGTAAATTGGGTTCCGTTATCAGTCACAATAACTTTCAATATTTCGAATTTGTAAACAATGCTTTGCCAGACAAATTTGGTTGTGTTTTGCTCGGTTGTTTTGGCTAGTGGGACGGCCTTGACCCATTTTGTAAAATAGTCAATTTCGGCGATTATGAATTTTCTTTGTCCCAAGGCCACTGGTAGTCCGAGGATGTCAATTCCCCATTGTATGAACGGCCATGGCGACTGTAGAACTTGAAGTTCTGTGTGTGGCTGATAGGTGAGGTTCCCATACATTTGACAGTTCTCACATTTTCGGACAAAGTCCATGGCATCATATTTCACGGTAGGCCAATAATATCCTTATCTCATAAGCTTGAAGGCAATGTTTTTGCCACAAATATGTGATCCATAGATACCGAGGTGCACTTTACTAAGGGCATACTCGGCCTCTTCTGGTACAAGACACCGTAGGTATGGAATTGAGTACCCTCATCGATACAATTTTTCATCCATAATGGTATACCATCCCATTGTCTTCTTTAGACGCTTGGCTTCATCTGGGTTTTTTTGTAATGTGCCATCGGACAAATACTTCATATAGGGAGTCATCCAATTACCAGAATCAGTTATTTGAATGATTTCTTCTTGTGGTTTAGTGATACTAGGTACTTTTAGAATTTCTTGTAATTCTCAAGCATACTGCTCTGGATCACTCGTGACAGCAGCTCTTACTAATCTGTCTGTTTTTCCATTTTCTTCTCGCAGAATGTGAATCATTTCCACATGATTAAATATAAAAATCAAACTTTGAACCTTGACAAGATATTGGGAAAGTAACGGATTAATAGTATTAAAGTTTCATTGGACCTGATTAATAACCAATTTTGAGTCACTGTATACTTTAAGGTTTATGGTCGAGCATTCTTTGGATAATTTTAAACTAGTGAGCAGTGCTTCGTACTTGGCCACGTTACTAGTCGCTGAAAATCCGATGGTCATTGAATATTTTATTTCTGACCCATTGGGTGTCCTTAATATCACTCTGACTCCATAACCAATTTGCATTGAAGAGCCATCTACGTGTAAGGTTCAGGTCGGAATATTTTGAGGATTGTCAGTTCCAATAACATCAGGGGCGACTAGAATTGGTGTCATTGTTTCAATAATGAAGTCTACGAGAGTCTGACCTTTTAAGGACAGCCTCGGTCGAAATTCTAAGTTGAACTTTTCCAATTCAATAGCACATTTGATCAATCGTCTTGACACATCTAGCCTTTGTAGGATTCCTTTTAAAGGTTGGTCTGTCAGGATAACTATTCTGTGCGCCTGGAAATACACCTGAAATTTTCGGGCGGAATATACAAGTGTCAGTGCCATCTTTTCAGTACGAGTGTAACACGTTTCTGCGTTGGTTAATATTTTGCTGACGTAATATACTGGTCTCTATCCATCGGACATTTTTCGAATTAAGACCGAATTTAAAGTTGTTTCAGACACAGCAAGATATAAAAATAATTCTGTGCCCTGTTGTGGAGAAGTTAACAGTGGCGGATGAGAAAGATACCCATTGAGTTCTCGATAAGCGGCTTCACATTCTGCAGTCCACTGAAAGCTCGCGGCCTTAGTGCCTCTAAATGCCTTAAAAATGGTAAGTACTCGGTCGATTTAGCCAAGAAGCGCGAAAGTGCTGCCAATCTCCCAATTAATTTTTAGACTTTTTTCACTGTCCGAGGAGGATTCATAGCTAAGATAGTCTTAATCTTTTTTAAATTGGCTTCTATTCCTCAGTGTGAAATAATGAAGCCTAAAAATTTTTTCGAGATTACTCAAAAAGTGCATTTGGTCGGATTAAGTTTCATCTGGTGTGTCCTTTAGACATTGAACGCCTCATCCAAATCGCGAATATGGTTGTCCTGAACTTTGCTCTTTACAAGCATGTCTTCCACATATACTTTCATATTTCATTCGATTTGAGTCTCAAACATTTTTTTGACTAGGCGCTGATAAGTTGCACTGATATTTTTTAGATTGAATGGCATGACTTTGTAACAGTATGTCCCTTGGTCGGTCATAAAAGATGTATGCTCCTCGTACTCTTACATTCATTCGAATTTGATTGTAACCTGAGTATACATCCATAAAACTGAGCAATCTGTATCCAGATGTGGAGTTCACGAGCAATTCAGTTCTTGGTAATGGGAAGCTGTCCTTCGGACATGCTTTATTGACGTCGGTAAAATCGATACACATTCTCTACTTCCTATTACTTTTCTTCACCATGATTACATTTGACAACTAGTATGAGTACTGAACTTCTCGGATAAATCCAGTGTCTAGGAGTTTCTTCACTTTCTCTCGAATAGCAATCAACTTCTCGACCGAGTAGTTCCTTCGCTTTTTCCAGACAGGTTTGTGGTCGGGATCTATACCCAACGTATGGACCATTACTCCGATTGGTATACCTGGCATATTATTAGGTGTTCAGACAAAATATCAGAATTTTGTCTTAGAAAGTTGATAAGTCAACTTCGAAACGGCTCAGACAAAGAACTTTCGATTTGAATATATTTTTTATGATCATTAGGGTTCAGTGGAATCTGATCTGTTGATTCTCTAGACTGGACTTGCAGTAATGTGGTCTCATCACGGAGATCAAAGTCCTTGATCGGTTGACTTATTGGCGTTTGAGTGATTTGAGAAAAATAACAAGTCCACCCAGTTATTTGATCACTTAGGACATCTCCGATACCAAAGGGAGTCGGAAACTTTACTTTCAGATGCGGAATAGAAGTCACGGCTCTGAATGCTATTAAGTAAGGTCGTCCAAGGATAACATTGTAGACCGATGGGAGATCTACAACTAAGAAAGAAAGCATTTTGGTGGCTGTCCTTAGATATATACCCAATGTAACTTTCAATTGGATCACTCCTTATATGGGTACGGGCCCATTATCCAGTCCATACAATGGTCATTTAGAGATCCTTAATTGACTTTTTTTTAATCCTAATTTAAAAAAGGAATCCAAGTAAAGTAAATTTCTCAAACTTTCATTATCAATAAATACTCCTTTCTATTAGTAGTTATACTACCATTCGAAATGAGCGCAATTACAACCAATGGATTAGAATGAGGGGATGCCACATGAGTCAAATCTTCATCACTAACACTAATAACATCGTCCTTATTATCTATCGTTGGTTTTGTGCGGCCGATGGCCATTCTCGAGCTCTCCAGAACATCATTCCGAGTGGGTCGTGTGGAGATCATGCTGACGACTCCAGTTGCCACTCGGCCTCTTGGCTGCTCGGCCTCATCTCCATCTGCTCCTTCAGAAATCTGTTCGGGTCTTTGTAGAAATCGGTTGAGATGTTCTTTCTGGATAAGTTCTTCAATTTCCTTCTGCAGCATTCTGCAGTTCTTGGTATTATGTCCTCCACACCGATAGTAATGACAATACTTTGACTGATTACCACCATCTGAGCTCTTTAAGGCTTTCGACCATTTAAGGAACTTCTCATCCTGAATTTGTATCAAGATATTGGTTCGAGAATCATTTAGGGGAGTCAAATCTTGTATCCTGAATCCTCTTCTTGTTGCTACTCAGCCTTTTGCTACTTTCTTAACCTTCGGGGATCCATATTGTCCCTATTTTTTCTTTTCCCCTCCGCCAACTTCTGGTAGGGCTAGTCTTTTGGCCGTTTTGTCTTATTAGCCTCCTTGGCTACTATATAGGCTCGTGCTATGGCCTCGACCCCTCTGAAGGTCTGAGGGTTCTTATGGGCCATGTGCCTAAAAAAGTCGTTGCGTTCCAATGCAAATACAAAAGCACTTAACTTCAACTCTTTGGTGAGTTTAGGAATTTTCCTAGCTTTGGTAGTAAACCTGGCCAGGAATTTTCTTATACCTTCATTTGGCCCTTATTTTACTTCGGCTAAATGGCAGGGTTATTTTTCTTCCCTCCTACTGGAGGTGAATTGAGATAAAAAAATTATCAGCCAAATCTTCAAAAGTTTGAATAGAATTTGGCTGAAAGCGATAGAACCATACTCGGGCATTGCCTTTTAAAGTCAGAGGGAAACATAGATACATTGCTGCCTCATCCTAACTCTAAAAGTTTAGGAGTGTATAGAAGTGATCCAGACGGTCCATAGGATCAGAATGTCTATCATATGGCTACAGAGTAGGCATCTTGAACTTATGCTGTAGGGATTGTGTACGGATCTCCATTGTAAATAGAGATCGCCACAAGTCGACGGTCTTTCTAGCAGTATCTTCTCCAAAGACACAATCCCAAATTTTGTCAACTTTTTCGTCAATTCAGGGACGAGCTGCCATCCTTTTTTCATTAAGGAGATCCCTCAACTCGGATGGTTTTTCAGTGGACTATGAACCTAGACGGCTCATAGCTCTTGGAGGGCGTTTGCTACGAGAGGGTTCTCCATGGAATGTGGGTTCCCTATCGTTACAAGAGTACCAAGAGGGCTATACTCTTGGACTCGGAGACTTAGATGAACTTTAAGTCTTGATTGGACTTTTTCGTTCGAAGCCGTTTTTGTCCCGAGGTCATCTTGGTGGTCAATCTTCTTTGAGGGATATTTTTTCCCCTATTTTTCCTCTTTTTGGACATAGAGGTTTGAGAGGGTAAAGAAGGGACTCGTTTTGGCCGCTAGTCCAATAGTGTACAAAGTGTCTGGGTAGCTTTGGCAAGCGCTGTACACAAGGATCAGGGTGATTGCCCATTCGATCAATGATTGGAGGATTGTTACCACCAGAAGTGGCCTTCCTAATTGGTGCACTGACTTCTGCTTTAGAGTTCACAATTCTATTTTATTTTATTTTATTAAAATTATATTTATCAGACTTTTAGTTATGTCTTTTCACAGACGGTGGCAATGTTGTGTCCAAGAATTTGATTGTTGTACAAATAAGAAGTTTGTCTATTGGTCTTCTTAATATTTGGTCTCCGTAAACTCTTAATCAAATCCTATACAATCACAAATAATAGTCAAAGGATTGGTGAGACTCGTGTCCCAATATATTCTCCGACACTCAAGTCAGTACTTTCCTTAAATGTGAAGGAAGAGATGGAAATATTAAAGTGTAAATAGTCCCAGGAGTTGCACTCTTGGCATCTTGATTTAAAAGAGAGAGAGACTAGTGCTCTGGGCATCTTATAGTATTTTATCTCAAAAGACTCTTGTTGTTCAAGTCTAGATGTCCTCTTTGAATGAAGAGTATCAGTATTTATAGATTATAGGCGGTGGTTAACCATTAGGACGGTTAACTGTCGTTCTTATCAACGGTGGTTATAACTAACATCCGCTGTCGTTAGTTAAGTAACTACCCATCCTAGGCCGTTTAATGGACCTCGGTCATAATCACCAAAATGGGCCGTGTAGACATAATGGGCCGCTCGGACATAATGGGCTGCATAGGCTTTAAGGGTCGCTGACTTCAATTTCTCGGCCTACAACTGCATTTGGCTCCCTTATTTGGGCCCTTGGGTACCATACCCATCAGTTATGAAAACAGAATTGTTCGGTTGGCAAATGGTTGTGGCACACGAAATCTTTTAGAGTAACAAATTGGTGAGACATTTGTTAGAAATATGTCTCACATAATGTGATATATGAATTATTAAATTAATTAAATTTATACGAAACAATTGGTTTATTTATAATAATG
>JAODPA010068980.1:0-10017 GCA_025585075.1 Nepenthes mirabilis | reverse complement strand
AATATATTATATACATTGCTGAGTTTTTTTGACTCATTCTTTACTATTTTTACTAACCCTCTCAAATGAAAAGCTTAAATACCTATCGAATGGAGAACAATCTCTTTTGAAGAAGTTAGAATTTGAAATTTGATTAATCTGATATTGTTTTGTAATTTTAGACAATAACTAACATATTAAATGTTATATTTTAGTTGATCAATCAGTTTTGAATGATAATATTTGATATTTAGATTATTCTGGCGATAGTGTTTTAGTTTCCGAGCAGCCTTATATTGTTTTATGCTATAATATGGTCCTTCGGATAGTTGTTAATATATTATGATGCATTTTAGATAGTAATTAAAGTATGTATAAAAATAGGATAGTAGTTGGTAAGTCATGAGATGTATGTTGATCAATTTCTATACCATATGAGTGTGAATTACATCTTGTTTGGGTTGTAAAGTCATGGATGCTAATTAATAAATAGTTTGGTACCGGTGAAATTTTATTTTTGTAGATTATAATAACTTTGATTATTGATAACAGACAAGCTCCTTATGTAAGGTCCGACGTCATAGTTATGTCAATGTCGGAGCCACATAAGATGTGACACATATTTAGATCCTATATATGATTAAATTTTTTTCATAGTTAATCAAGGTATCAATACAAAATTTATGTGTAGATGTTATTAAATATTAAATCGGTTAATTAATACTTGGTTAAGTACTAATTATGGGATCAAAAATTGGGACATAATAGAATGGTATCAGAGAAGAGCCGTAAGGAGCAGTATTTTGGGTCAATTTTGAAAAGATAATTGATTGAATATTCTACATCATAAGTATCATTTATCAAAGATATGGTTA
The DNA here is from genome assembly GCA_025585075.1 of Nepenthes mirabilis. Lineage (NCBI taxonomy): Eukaryota > Viridiplantae > Streptophyta > Magnoliopsida > Caryophyllales > Nepenthaceae > Nepenthes > Nepenthes mirabilis. The sequence goes on along the minus strand of JAODPA010068980.1, from coordinate 9,163 downwards.
GCAGATATTATGTATTCCCAGTGTCAAGTTTGGTTCAATAGATATGAGTTGTTGGCAAATTTAATTCTGCTTAATATGTCAAACTTTAATACCATTTTGGGGATGGGTTGGTTGACATGCTATCATGTTATAGTGAATTATTTCAATATGTCTGTTCTATTTTATATTCTAGGTTATAAATCTTTTGAGTTTTGAGAAAGAGTTAAAAAGGAGGAACATGAATGATTTTGGCTTTACTGGTGAGTCATTTGATGAAAGATGAGTACCAAACTTATTTACCATATATGATCATATTTGGAAGTCATTCTATGGCCATTGAGGATATTCTAATTGTAATGTCTTGTTAGAGGATTTGCCTACATTGATTCCTGATCGAAAGATTGAGTTTGATATTGAGATTATGTGTCGATTATTGAGAGTTAAAGACGATCACAATCAATAATAAGTATCCCCTCCCAAGGATAGATAAGTTATTTGATTAATTGAAAGTAGCTTAAATTTTTTTTCTACAATTAATCTACGTTTGAGATACCACTAGTTAAGAATTAAGTGGGAGGATGTATCTAAGACAACTTTTAGGACAAGGTATGGCTAATACGAATTTTGATGATACCTTATGGGTTGACGAATACACTGATATCTTTTATGGATCTTATGAATCAAATTTTTTAGCCGTACTTGGATTAATTTATGGTGGTCCTTATCGATGATAATTCTAATATATTGGAGGAGCTTTGAGGAGTATGAAATCCAATCGATGATTGCGGTGCCTGACACACTTTACAAAGAAGCAAACGTGTTTATTTTGGATTATAATTGTAAGAAGAGTTTTTAAAAATTAAAGAATAGATTAACTTCAACGTCAATTTTTTCGATCCTTGATGATCAGGAGGATTTGTGGTATATTATGATACTTTTAAGAAAGGTTTGGATTGCGTATTGATGTAGTTTGGTCGAGTGGTTGCCTATTGGTCAAAGTGGTTGAAAATCCATAAACATAATTATCCCAATCATGATTTGGAGTTAGCGGCCGTGATTTTTGCATTAGAGATTTGGAAACATTATTTGTATAGAGAGAAATTTAAGGTATGTTTAGATCATAAAAGTTTAAAATAATTACTATATAGAAGGAGTTGAATATGCGACAGTATAGGTGGATGGATTTATTTAAGGGATATGATTGTGAGATATGGTATCAATTAGGGAAGGCGATATGGTTGCCGATGCTTGAGTCATAAGCCTTCAGGTTTGATGGCCCATTTGATAATTAAGAAATGGGAGATGTTCAATAAAAATTGCGTAATAAATCGCAGACGGATTTTAACATGTGAGCAGATGGGATTTTTTTATTTTTAAGATAGGATTTATGTTCTAAATATTGAGGAATCAAAGAAAAAATATCTGAATGAGGCCCACAGATCAAGGTATACAATTTATGTCAGAGTGAATAAAACGTATTAGGATATAGCGAAGAATTTCTAGTGGCAAAATATGATACGGGAGATTGCAACATTGCTGACAAGGTGCATTGTATGCCAATAAGTGAAAGTCAAGCATAAGAAGCCTCCCAGATATTTATACCCTTTGTCGATTCCCAATTAGAAATGGAGGCATATCACGATAAATTTTACTTCAGGTTTGCTTAGGACAGCAAAGCATTTGGATGTCATCTGGGTGATTGTGGAATAGTTGATAAAATTAACTCCTTTTTTGCCAATCAGGATGATGTTCTCAAAGGATAAGTTGCTCGTTTGTATATTATAAATATATAATATAATTCGAGGCTTATATTGAAATATTAGGAAAGTTGTATACGGAATTGGATACCAATTTGAAATTTAGTATGATATTTCATCCATGAATAAATAATCAATCAAAGTAACGCAGCGGAAGCATGTGGGTCCATAACACACAGGTCACAGTATCTGATTTGATGTTTAAAATGCGTGACCATATATTTTGAAGGTATCTCCTAGGAAAGAAATTTTAAAATTTGAGATAAAATTTAAGTCGTGGCTCATTGGGCCATTTGGGATTTTTGTAGCGAGTTAGAGAGGTGGCTATAAATTGGTTTTGCCTTTAAGTTTCGCAGATTGTCATAATATCTTCCATATATCAATGTTAAGGAGGTATGCATATGATTCTTCACAAGTAATCAAGTTTAAGCTGTTGTAAATTGCTTAGAATTTGTCTTATATTGAGATTCCGGTTTAGATTTTGGACAAAAGGATTAGATGTTGAGAAACGATACAATCCCATTGGTCAATGTGCTTTGGAGAAATCATTAAGTTGAGAAAACGACTTGGGAATGCGAGGGAAAAGTCTAGGAAAATTCTTCTATTTGTTTGAATTTTATGGTACGTAAATTTTCAAGATAAATTTTGTATGAGAGGAGAAATATAAGGTCCGAGTTCTTAATTTAAAACAAATATAAGTAATTAAATTAATATAACCAAAATTAAAGTCAATGGATGATAAAAATTGGGTTAAAGTCAAGTTTAGATCAGTTTGGATCAAGAAGAAGGATCCCTTATTTGTGCCTTACCGCACCTGAACGCCATTTGCCATGAGCTAGCACCTGACGTGCGCCTTAGAGGAGGCTCGAGCATGCACAACTTGTGGGCTTTGTGACTGAGGCACACCTGAACTGTGCTCAAACACAATTATCTAGTAGCATGGCGCTTGACACACGCCTAAGAGAAAGAGGAAGTGAGAGAAGGCCAAAGAACTCCAAATTAAATTGATCAAAGCTTGAATTTTGATAAATCAGAGTTAAGGCAAATATATCTCAAGCTTTTCTTCTCTTTTAACCATTCTTTGTTGAATTCCTTTAGCAATTTTTATTCCATTACTCCTACATGTTCTGATTTTTTAAGTTATGATGATATTATTTAACATACTTGTGTACTTCTCTTTTTTTTTGTTACAAAAATGCAGGAAATTCTTGTTTAACTTTATAAATAATGTCTCATGTAGCTGATTTCTTAATTTCCATCACATGTATGTATTAGAATTGTGATTTAATGATCTCATATGAGATGAATTTCGTACCACTTACCACTGTATATTCTGGACCTTAATTATTTGCTTGCATGTACTAAATTTTATTAAATTTGGCTTTGCTTGTAGGCAATTTAAGTTAAAGTTGCTAAAATTATTTTAGCTACAATTTTTCTGTGCCACTTTTCTAAATTCATAACTTAATTGACTATTCTATGTTTTAAATTTATACAGAAGATGTTACATATTTTAAACTATCATATATAAGTCTTGTTTGAGATGAAAAATGAATGAAATGTGGCAAGTTGAGCATTCGCAGCAATAGCAAAGGACGTGGAAGCATCACTAAATGTTGTAGATGATACCCTCACTATTTTCAATGCTTCAACTCATGTGCTTTTAGATTCGAGCTCCATGCATTCATTTGTATCCGCAAAATTTATTTGTCATCTTTTGTCTCCTCTGAGGATTTTAGAATATGCTTTGTTATCGTATACCCAGGTTGTGTCATTTCAGTTAATGAGCTTCAATTGTCGATAGATTTGATCTTGTTTGAGATGTATGATTTCGATATAATCCTAGGCATGAATTCGTTCGCCAGTTATCATGCTAGTGTTGATTGTTTTCACAAGAAGGTTCATTTTGATATTCCGTACTATGAGTCCTTTTATTTTCAAGGTGTAGAGAAAAAGAAATCCCTGTATTTGATTTTGGCCTTACATGCCCATCATTTAATTGCAAATGGGTGCCAAACCTATTTGGCTTATGCTAGCACGATTGGAAGTCATAATGTATCGACAAGAGATATCCCAGGGATTTGTGAATTCGAGGATGTTTTTTTGGAGGAATTGCCTGATTTACCTCTGCATCGTGAGATAGAGTTTGTGCCCGGATTGGCACCAATTTCAAAAGAGCCGTATAGAATGGCACCGGCAGAGTCAAAGGAACTGAAGCAGCAGTTGTAAGAACTTCTGGACAAATGATTCATTAAACCAAGTGTATCACCATAAGGAGCCCCAGTGTTGATCGTAAAGAAGAATGATGGATCCTTGAGATTATGCAACGATTATCGGGAGTTGAATAAGATCACTATCAAGAATAAGTATCCGTTGCCACAAATTGATGATTTATTTGATCAATTACAAGGGGCCCAAGTGTTTTCAAAGATAGACCTCTGATCGAGTCATCACCAATTGAAGATTAAGAAAGAAGATATGGTGAAGATTGCTTTCTGATAGAGGTATGAGCATTATGAGTTTTTAGTGATACTGTTTGAATTAACGAATGCCCCCGCAATGTTTATGGATTTGATGAACCTGGTATTCTAACCCTATTTAGACCAATTTGTAGTAGTGTTCATCAATAATATATCGATATACTTAAGGAGTTATGATGAGGATGAGACACATTTAAGGATTGTGCTATAGACAATCCAAGAGAGGAGGTTGTATAACAAGTTAAAGAAGTGCGAGTTTTGGCTTGAGGGGATGATATTCTTGGGACATATCATATCAAATGGAGGCATTTCAGTGGATTTGAAGAAAACTGAGGCCGTTTTGAATTGGAGCCGACCGATGACGATGACCAAAGTCTGGATCTTTTTGGGAATAGCTGGCTATTGTTAAAGATTTGTAGAGAATTTTTTTAGGATTGCAATGCCGATGACCCGTTTGATGCGGAAGGAGGCTAAATTTGTTTGGATGGATGAATGTGAACTTAGTTTCCAGGAATTAAAAAACCGATTGACAACCGCCCAGATTCTAACGATTTTTGCAAGATTCAATGGATTTATAGTGTATTGTAATGCATTTAAGACTAGTTTAGGCTATATTTTGATGCAACATGGGATAGTGGTTGCATATGGGTCAAGAAAATTAAAGACTCATGAGAAGAACTATCTAACCCACAATTTGGAGTTAACAGCGGTGGTTTTTACTTTGAAGATTCGGTGGCACTACTTGTATGGTGAGAAATTTTTAGTGTACACCGATTATAAGAGTCTCAAATACCTATTTTCTCAAAATGAGCTGAATATGAAACAGAGAAGATGGATAGTTTTTCTTAAGGATTATGATTATAAAATTCAATACCAACCTATAAATGTAAATGTCATGGCTAATGCTCTAAGTCGTCGAGCTAGCTTTATGGCCACTTTGAGGTTTAGGAAAATGGAGATGCTTGAATGTATGTGTGACAGTGTGATATCAAGAGGTATGTCCGAGACAACTGAATGATGGTTTCATTCTTCCAAGTTCAACCGGAGATTTTAGAAAGAATCAAAGGGAGTCAGACGGATGATTCATTATTAGTGGATATTGCTAGAGATCTTAATCAGGATTCCTGAGCTAATTTTAGTATTCGAACTAATGGAGTTTTAAGGTTTAAGGATTGAATTTGTGTGCAGAATATTGGAGAATTGAAAGAGAAAATTATAAAGGAAGTCCACCGATCCAAGTACACAATTCATCTATGAATCAACAAAATGTACCAAGATTTAGGAAGATATTTTGGTGAAGGAATATGAAAAGAGAAATTGTAAATTTTATCGGGAGATGCTTGATTTGTCAGCAGTAGAAGGCCGAGCACAATAAGCCACCTGGTCTATTGCAACTGATGCCCATTCCTACCTAAAAGTGGAAGGATATATCGATGGATTTTGTTATGGATTTGTTGAGGATACCGAGAAATCATGATGTCATTTGGGTAATGGTTGATCGGCTCACAAAATCAACACATTTCTTGACTTTTTGGACTACTTCTTCTAGGGATCAATTGGCCAGATTGTATATCGATGAGATTATCAAACTGCATGGTGTGCCAGCATCCATTGTGTCCAATCGGGAGCCGAGATTTATTTTCAATTTTTAAGAGAATTTGTATTGTAAGTTGGGAACAAATTTGATGTTCAGTACGGCTTATCATCCTCAAACAGACGATCAAACGAAACAAATGATTTGGGCTTTAGAAGACATGTTAAGAGCTGTGGTCCTAGATCTAAAAGGTGATTGGGATAAGCATCTACTATTGATAGAATTCACCTATAATAATAACTATCAGGTAAATATTGAAATAGCCCTGTTTGAGACTTTGTATGATAGGAATTGTCGTTCCCCGATTCATTAGGAAGAGACTAGTGATAGAAGGCTTATGGGGCTGGAGATCATCAAGGAGACATCTGATAAGACTAAATTAATTCATGAGAAGTTAAAAGTTGCTCAAAATAGGAAGAAACGTTATGTGGACCGGAGAAGGTCGGAGTTAAATTTCGAGGTTTGCAATTTTGTGTTTCTGAAGGTATCATTGTCTAAGGGGATTTCAAGATTTGGGATAAAAGAAACGTTGAAACCAAGGTTTATTAGTCCTTTTGAAATTTTGGAGAAGATTGACGAAGTAGCCTACAAGTTGGCTTAGCCACCTCACTTAGCCAAAGTGCATAATATGTTCCATGTATCAAAGTTGCGGAAGTACGTTCATAACTCATCTCACATAATTGAATTTGAACTGTTGAAGATAAGTGAGGATTTATCGTATATTGAGTAACCGGTTCAGACATTGGGCTGTAGAGACCAAGTGTTTCGAACGAAGACCATCCCGTTGGTCAAGGTTTTGGTGAAGGAACCACTACTTAGAGAAAGTTCGTGGGAGCAAGAAGATGAGATTCAAAGCAAATACTCCAATCATTTCTCCAATAAGATATGTGATTTAGGTCTAAATTTTGAGGACGAATTTTTTATAAGGAGCAGAGGATTGTGACGTTCACGTGTTTAATTTATGATAATTATGGTTAAATAAGATAATATAATTAAAATTGAAGTCATTGAATGTGAAAAAATGTGGTCAAATTGATTTGGATTCGATTTCGGGCAGCGCCTAAGGTGCGCTCGAGCGTGAAATCCAGTATGGTCGTGCCCGAGGTGAGCTCAAGCATGGGACCCAGTCAAGCCGTGCCCAAGGGGCGCCCGATTGGCACTCGAGCACCAATCTGAGTATTTACACCCGTGCTCAACTTTTTTGCCATTTTTGCAGAAAGAAGAAGAGACGAGAGAGATCGCGAATGTGAAGAGAGAGAAGAGGAAATCAAAACTCTCGGATCCATTTTCAAGGTGAAGCCAGTTAAAAAACTCGTAGATCGAGTCAAAATAAGTGCACTCCTATACATTTCTTTCTCTTACTGCTCATTTCTCTCCGTTTTTTCTAGATATTTTTTTTTCAAATGCCCGTCCAAACTTAGGTTTTGAAATATACATAGGTTAAATGTGCATATATGTCGATTTGCCTTCCGATTTTAAAGTATATGTGTGAAAAACATCTATACATGTCAATTTCCCTTCCGATTTCGAAATTTATGTGAAGTATTGTATTAAATCAGAAACCCTAACCCCACGCATGCTATGTTTTCAGGTTATTATGATGTTTTATCACATGTATTTCATATATGATGCTTCGTATGTCCTGGTAACTATGTTGAGTCCTTTGAATGTGTAAATTTTCTTCCTAAAACGCTCCATATGTTAAGCATACGGACCGATATTGTGAAAATTGCTCATTTTATATGTTTTTGTTAGAATTCCTGTTGTCTGAAACCCCGGACCCAAATTTCAATTTTAGCTTATGAAAATTTGAAGAATTAAATGTATATTATACACATAAATCAAAAAATGTAAAGAATTTAATGTTTATGGCCAAAAAATATATTTATCTACTGTTTTGGTACGTGATTACTAGTTTTCCTAATTTTCTTGATATTTTCATGTTGATTTGCTTGTCTTGTGAAAATTTTTGCATCAACAAAATTATTGAATATTGTATGATAAGAAACAAATATGTATATATTGAAAGGAATTATGAAAGCATGAAAGGAAACTCTACAATTTATTAAGATTTATGAACCATTCTCGAAAGGGCGAGAACAAAATGTCATGAAGCTAAGTATGCAGTTTTCCTTAAAATAAGCTAAAATTTTGGATCAAGAATCATTCAGTAGGTAATATTCTTTGGCATACCTTAGGATAGTGTAGTAGTATATCGATAACGGTCCCTTTAGAACCGCGACGGAGAGAAAAGTGGTGCCTAACCTCGTCTATAGAGAGATACGTAGACCGCCCACCTCTAGATGTTGAATAAGAGCATGAAATCTTAAATTGTGTGAAAATATATACAATCCTTTCTTCAATTGTCTGCTCTTTAACTAGTAAGATTTATCAGCCCTGATCCCTAAAAAAAAGTAAGATTTAAACATGTTTTTTGGTTATGTATAAAAATAAGAAAATTGGATATGCATCATGAAAAATTTTGTACATGTTTAAACCTTTGCACACGATCACGATTCCTATTCTTCTTCTAATATGTATTTAAATTAAAAGTATACGCATTCCTTTATATATTGTGCCTTGTTAAGCAATTAACTCACTTCATTACTATTTTTACTAATCTTCAGATGAGTAGGAGTTCTTACCCGTCGAGTGAAATTGAAGATTTGAAAGAATTTAGGGTTGTTTGTTATAATATCTATGTATTGTTGTATATTGGATAGGTTTAGGTCATTTTACTTAATTTAGATTAGTTAGGACAGTTCCAGACATGATTTTTGACATACAATAGATTTTTTAGCGATATTGTTAGTCCGTACGGTATTTTTATGTTGTCCAAAGCTACCGATTTTATGATGATTATAGACAGAATTATTATTGTTGTGTTTGATTAATTTTATGGAAGTAAAATAAGATGTTTCACGTTGTGCAGGTTATGGAGGAAGTTTATTATGAATGTGTTTTTGCTTCCACAATTTTTTGTTAGATACATGTATATATATATATATATGTTGGTTTGATCTTTGACAGGCATCCATCCTTAACCAGGTCCGACGTCATTCTTGATGCATGTGTCAGTGTCGAAGCCACGGGTGTGTGGCGTCTATTTTTGGATCGTGTGTTTGTAATCTTTATTATTTGCAGGATTTAGTCGAAGTTTCGACATAAAAATCTCACGTCCAATGAATTATTTTATCTTCTTTAGTATGAATATTTGATTGTAATTAGATTATTAACGTATGTTAGGACGTGGTCCATTACACCCGTAAGTGGGCCATATATATATAACCTCAAAATCGGGTCGAATGTTGCTTTTTTGACCAACAAATAGTTGATTTAATTTTTGATTTACT
>JAODPA010068979.1:0-10017 GCA_025585075.1 Nepenthes mirabilis | reverse complement strand
ATGATTCTCTTTCATTCTTCCCAATAATCTCTTCTTCTTTTCTTTGTTTTCTTCTCTACTTCCTTCTTGTCCCCCATTTCTCTTCCTCTTTCCTTCCTTGCATCACCCTCCCTTAGTATCCTCCTCCCTTGAGCTATCTTCCCCATAGTTGGCACTTGATGTAAGAAATAAGGGCTACTTTATAATACTATTTGCTCAAATTAATTAGTCCTTAGGCCTACAAAGTAGATGTCCTTTTATTTGATGAATACTCTTGAAATTTGATTAAGAAAACCTTGTCTTCTTAAGCTTTTTGTAGGACTCATGACATCAATTCTTATTGGAACTTAAGACTGTCAAATTTCAATAAATTTTAAATTTATTTTAAATATTTTTTTATAATTCATAACTCTTGTCTTTTAATAATGAATTTCAGTTTTTTCCTTATTGTTCTAATCATCTAAAAAATCTTGTTGCCCCATTCAATTGGTATCATAACTTATTTTTCGATGAGTACTTGCACACTGTTGGGTTTGGTCACCCCATTGTAAGTGACTCAACAAACGGATAAGTCATCAAAATTCAAAGTATTGCAAACTGGTTGCAACAAATCACCAGAAGACCATTTGCAGGTTGGGCAAATTTCGAAGTAGCGAATTCCGCAGTGAAATTTGCCAGAGTGAAAAATTCGGAGTGGGTTTTCAGAGTGGCAAATTCTGCAGTGGAATTTGCCTGAGTGGGAAATTCGGTGTGCAGATGTAGGAGTGAATATCCGAAATGGCAAATTCCATAGTGAATTTGCCAGGTAGGAAATCCAGAGTGGATTTTCGAAATGGTAAATTTCTAAGTGGAATTTATTGGAGTGAAAATTCAGAGTGAATTTTCAGAGAAAAAATCCAAAGTGGATTTTTAGAATGGCAAATTTCTGAGTGAAATTTGCCATAGTGAAAAATCCAGGGTAAATTTTCAGAGTGGCAAATTCCATAGTGGAATTTGCCGGATTAGATTTTTGGATTGGCGAATTCCGGAGTGACAAATTTTGGAGTGAGATTTGCCGAATTGGATTTCTGGAGTGGCAAATTCCGAAATAAAATTTTTCGGAGTGTATTTCTGGAGAGAAAATTCGGAGTGCAAATATAGGAGTGAAAATCCGAAGTGGACTTTTGGAGTGCATTTGTAGGAGTGGATTTTTTTGGGAGTGGATTTTTTGGAGTGAAAATCCGAAGTGAATTTTCGGAGTGTATTTGCGGAGAGGAAATTCAAAATAAATTTTAGGAGTGCAAATGTCGGAATGCAGTTGGCGAAATGAAAATTCAGAGTGGATTTTCGAAGTGCAAATGCAGGAGTGGCATTTGTGGAGAGGAATTCCAGAGTGAATTTTTGGAGTGAAAATTCGAATTAGATTTTTGAAGTACTTTTGCAAGAGTGATGCCAAGGGTCAGAGTTAGTAAAATTTGCAGAGTTAGTATCTGACTTGCAGACTAGTTGACTTTCTAAAGTTGGTAAGTTTTACAGAGTAAGTAGTTAACCTGTAGGGCATACGCCATCCGAGTAGAATGGTTGACCTACAGAGCATACGTGTCTGAAAAAATACGGGACTGGTGAAATCGCAGAAATAGACAGGGTTGGCATGACAAATCATGTGTAAGAATGGGGCCAGGTGAGTAGATAATTTTGGAGCTAAAATCTTCATAAGGGCGCACCAAGCGTTTCAGTAAAGTGACAGACATATTGACAAGGAAGAGAGTGATAGGATAGTAGCAGTGCAATGGAGAGTGAAATGGAACTCTTAGCATTCACTGCTTGCTACTACACTTGTAAAATTAAAGAGAGTGGAGTGCACCACCCATGAGAAAAAGGAGAGAAGAAAGAAAGAGAGATAAGAGCGAATGGGTATTTCCTTACTCTGAAGTTATTTTTCTTATTCTATTTCAAGTGTGTAGCAGATACTCTATTTTGAGATTTCTTGTAACTAATTTTATATAGTAGAAGCTTGTTTAGAATTTATCCCGTGATTTTTTCCTTCTACTTGTGAAGGATTTTCATGTTAAAAATATTGTACAATCTTTTGTTTATTATACCCTACTAATTTCGTGATTGTTGACAACGGGGGGTTTGAGTTTTTCTCCGCGTTGGATCTAAACTGTGTGTGAATTCGAGTGTCGAAGCACAACAAGTAGTATCAAAGAAAAGTTGTAAACGTTGAATTTGATGGCGTTGTCATCAAAGAGTGTGTCATTTAGCGTTGAGCAGTTTAATGGGTAAAATAATTTCATCCTTCGGTAAGAAAGGGTGAGAAATATTTTAATCCGGGAATGGATGGTAAAAGCACTATGGAGGAAGGAAGACAGGCAGAAAAATATTACAAAGGATGAATGCTAAGATAGGAGCGATCTTACTAATTGCACAATCAAGTTGTGTCTTGTGTTAATACTCTCTGGGAGGTTATTGGCTTGTCAGACCTAGTAGAGGTTTGGGAAAAATTTAAGAGTCGGTACAAGTCTAAATCCATGACGACAAGGTTACATGTGAAAAAATAGTTCTGAAGCCTATATCTATTAGTTAGAGGGAGCTCTGAGAAGCACTTGGACGAGTTCAATCAGATGGTGACGTAGATGTCGGCTCTTGATGAGAAGATCAATGAGGAAGACAAAGCATTGGTATTGTTGGCGTCCTTACCAGTCTCGTACGAACATATTATCACAATGCTACTGTTCAGGAAGGATACACTCAAACTGAATGACGTAATAGTTTTCCTACTTATGAATGAATCAAGGCGGAGGAAAAGCGATGAGACCTTAGGAGAATCGAGTCTACTTGTGGCAACCGGCGGTAGGGGGCGAGGGAGATCGAAGGACCATGGCGGCAAATCAAAGAGGAGCAACAGCTGGTTCAAGCTTCTAGAAAAGATGTGCTTCCATTGTGGTGAAAAAGGCCACATGAAGGAGGACTGCCCGCAAAGGAAGCAAGAGAAGGAGGGCGGAGGTGATCGTTAGGAGAAACGGAATCATGATGATGATCGAAATACTGTCGCTTTCTGCGAAGACCTCCTGATTGTCCACGCAAGAGAAGCACAGAGCCCATCATGTTAGGAGATGAGTTAGGTGATGGACAGTTAGACTTCACACTATGTGACACTGAGGAAGTCTCACTTTATGAGTTATATGCCTATAGACCATGGGATATTAAAGATAGATAACGATGGCTCATCAAGGGTTGTTGGAGTCGGAGATATTTGCTTGATGACAAGTAACTAGAATAAGCTTGTGGTAAAGGGTGTACGACATGCTCCAAATTTAAGGTTGAATATGATTTCAATCGGAAAACTTGATGAAAAAGGCTTTAAGACGGCGTTTGAAGATGGCCAGTAAAAACTCACCAAAGGCGCCTCAATTATGGTAAGAAAAAGTAGGAGATCAGGTTGATACTTGATGAAGGTTTGGGTTGCCAAGAAAAATGCCAATGTGACCAACGAGGGCATTAGTCAAGGAGACAGTAAGAGATAGCCAAGGTGGAGTGTAAGGGAGAATGATACGACTACGGAGAAGGAGTTGAAGGGGAGTGAGATTACTCTAGGTTTAGTGAAGCAGAAGAAGGTATCATTCAGACTTTCGGAGGCCGACACCGGAATCCCAATTCAGGAAAAGCTGTCGAAAGGTAGGAGATAATAGTCGTCAGGAAAAGGTAAACGTTCTCCGCACAAGGTCGTGAGGAGAAATTTGTTAAATTTAGTTATTCCCTTGTGGGTGGCTCAACAAACGGACAAGTCATCAAAATTTAGAGTATTACAAACTGGCTACAACAAATCACCAAAAGACCATTTGCCGGTTGGGCAAATTTCGGAGTTGCAAATTCCACAATGGATTTTTTCGGAGTGAGAAATTTGAAGTGCAAATGCAGGAGTGAAAATTCGGAATGGCGAATTCCAGAGTGAATTTGCTCGGTAGGAAATCCGGAGTGGAATTTGCCATAGTAGAAATTCGAAGTGAATTTTTGGAGAGAAAATCCGCAGTGAATTTTCGGAATAGTAAATTTTGGAGTGAAATTTGCCGGAGTGGGAAATCTAGAGCGGATTTCCGGAGTGACAAATTTCAGAGTAAAATTTGCCAGATTTTATTTTCAAAGTGGAATTTTTCGGACTGGATTTTCGAAGAGAAAATACACGAGTGGAAATCTATAGTGGATTTTTGGAGTGCATTTGCCGGAGTGGACTTTTCCAAGAGTGGATTTTCCGGAGTGTAAATGTAAGAGTAGAAATTTATAGTGGATTTTCGGAGTGCATTTGTGGAGAGAAAATCTGGAGTGGATTTTTGAAGTGTAAATGTCAGAGTGCATTTGGCAGAATAAAAATCTGGAGTAGATTTCGAAAGCGCAAATACCAGAGTGGCATTTGCGGAGAGGAAATCCAAATTGGATTTTCGAAGTGAAAATTCGGATTGAATTTTTGGAGTGCTTTTACAGGAATGATGCCAAGGATCAAAGTTAGTAAGATTTGCAGAGTAGATAGCTGACTTGCAAACCAATTGACTTTTCAAAGTTTGTAAATTTTGTAGAGTAGGTAGCTGAATTATAGGGTATACGCTGTTTAAGTAGAGTAGTTGACTTACAGAGTATGCGTGTTTAGGGAAGCGCGGAACTGGTGAAGTCGCAGGAATAGACAGGGTTGACGTAACAAATCATGTGCAAGAATAGGGCTAGGTGAGCAGATAATTTTGGAGCCAAAGTTTTTATAAGAGCGCACCAAGTGCTTCAGGAAAAGTGATAGATAAATACACAAGGGAAAGAGCAGCAGGATAGTAGCAGTGTCACGAAGAGTGAAATGGAACTCTTGACGTTCACTGCTTACCACCACACTTATAAAATTAAAGAGACATAAGAGCAAATGAGTGTTTCCTTACTATAGATTGTTTTTCTTATTCTATCTCGAGTGTATAGTGGATACTTTGTCTCATGAGTTTTCGTAACCAATTTTATATAGTAAAAACTTGTTCGGAATTTATTTCGTGGTTTTTTCCTTCTGTTTGTGAATGATTTCCATGTTAAAAACGTTGTGCAATCTTTTATTTCTTGTGTCCTACTAATTCGGTGATTATCAACTGACGGAGGATTCGAATTTTTTGCTATACTGAATCTGGGCTGTTTGTAAATCTAGGTGTTGAATCACAACACACACTTATTAATATCTGCTACACTAATAACCATGAGCTCAGTAAGAGCCCCTTAATGGGTTAGCATAACATGATATCTGATTATCTAGTATCCATCTTGTTGATCAAATGATCAAGACTATTCAAGAATAGTGCTGACAAGTAGCTTAGAGCTTAATAGTTTCATTGTAGTTCTAGTTATATTGCTCGTCCCACGGATTTTATCATATATGAAAAGATAATTGATATAAAGAAGATAATTATTGAATACCTAAGCACTACAAATAATTACTCATCATAGCTGAGGCATTTTATATATATGGCATACTACTGACATTTGGAGTATACCATCATTCTCTTTGCCTCTAGTTGTCCAAATTTGTTCTTTACTTGTTCCCTTCTTTGTCAATATGTGCTTGACTGTGTGCTACATAATAATGGTAGTTTCCACAATCTTGATACACCCATATTTGATTGTACTAACTACTCTAATTGGCACCTACTTCCCATCCATTCTATTTACCATTACTATGTTCAAATTTATATAGTACAAAAATAGTAAAAAAAATACTGAATATAACGTGGTTTGGCTTTACTAACACAAAATATATATATATATATATATATATTAAAATGACACCAATTGACTTTACTAACTACTCTGATTGATGCCTGCTTTCAGTCCATTTTCTCTACCATTAATATGTTAGGATGTATATAGCACAAAAATAGTAAAAGAACACATAATATAACGTGGTTTGGCTTTGCTAACATAGAACATATATACATATATATCTTAAATTGATATCAATTGACTTTATTAACTACTCTAATTGGAACTTGCTTTCCGTCTATTCTATTTAACGTTAATATGTTAGGATATATATAGCATATAAATAGTAAAATAATACCAAAAAAACGTGGTTAGGCTAATTTAGCCTATATCTATAGTTGAAGGAGAGAATATTACAAAAATAAAGACTTTATAACTCTCTCAAATTTTTCTTTCAACCACATAACTTCCTCTCTTTTTCTATATTTTTCTCAACCTCACCACAACTCTCTTTACATGGCTATTGATTGTTTGGGCTCTCTTGTACAATTTCATCAAATATGGTGATTGATATGGCAACCGTTGATTTTCCAAAGGATAATGAAAATTGAAAATATTGATGACAATAATGAGGAAGCGTAAGTGATAAGAGTTAGAATGCTGATACAGATGAAAGGGTGTGGATTCTTCAATTCTCTCCCTCCACAACTAGACACCATCAGGTGGTGTTAATTCTAGCTATGTATTTGCATAGTCTGAGCTTTTTATGAGTCAAAATTTTTGTTAACATATTTGTTGGATTCTCATTGATATGGATCTTCACAAGTCTTAACTCCAATCACAGGAGGCTACCCCACCAGTGGGCTCATTAGCAAATTCAACGTGACCTACGGACCCAGTGGAAACATCTACCATTGTATCCACAAGAGGTAGAGCCTGAGCCGTTGGCTTGTCCTTTGCAGCTGAACAGTGAGTGGACGTACTCAAATTGTCCCCAACTAGCTCAAGATCTATCACATAGACTCTTTCCAAAGCGACCCGCGAGGATACCTTGCACGAATGAATTTTCATGGGAAGTTTAAAGGTGAGGGACTCGGGTAGATACCTCACGCAAGGGAATCCTCGTAGAAATTTTTGGGCTGGGGAACTGAATAGGTATATCAAGTGAAAGAACTATAGGGGAAGATTGTGGAAGGGGCACTGAGGACTGAACTGCTCCTTTAGCTTAGTGTTCTCTGCATACTCATCGATAGTTGTGTCGGCATCCACCAACTCCATGTCCTGATTTGGTAGGGTAGCAATCCGAGTTGCTGAGACGCTAGCTAGGGGGGCTTGTCGAAATAGTCACCCTCATGCCTGCAGTTCAAGGCAACCTCAAAGTAATTCCCTTCAGTCTCTTCTAGAGATGTAGGGAAATATCAGCCACGGCATCAGTCCCAGCACAGGATACCATCCAATGGTATACAACATGCTTATAATAAGAAAACTACTAGTTTCACTCAACTCATCAGCATACCGCATTACAAGATACATCTGGGGCCTAGTGCTGTAAGTCTCACTTTCACACATAGTGCTAAAATAAGCCAAATCTTTGTCTCCTCTTTTATTGGGCAGGATCTAATCATCTCTAACTTTAATATAAAAGAACTAGCCCTTTTAGTTCTCGACAGAATTAGGTTATCCCAATTAATCTTGAATTTCATTCAAAGTACCATTAAAATATAGTCTTTCTCTTGATTTAACCTAAAATGATCTTCACTAGCTTAGCATCCAGTGTCATTTGGTTTCGAAAGAAGAAGACAAACAAGACCACCATGTACCGGATAGCACTAGGATGAAGTTGTGCTATGGGATTCGAAGAGTGTCCATTATTTCAATGAATTCCCTCACTATTGGAATGCGAAGTCCGTTCTTCAAATTGGCTTTATGAATTGTAATAAAACTCTCTTGAGGAGAATAAGTACTATCTTCAGATGCAGTGATCGTATAGGGGATGGTGTTAGAAATATCAAACTTATCGTATAAGCTAATAGTGTCAAATAGTAACAAGGAAAAAGTAATATCGACTACTCCACAAGTAGAATAACTCTCATATCATTGCAGCAAAGAATGGGAAAAGATGAAGATGGGAATTTTGATAATCTAAGGATCAGGAATTATAAGATTGAGGAGAACGTCATTTAACGATTAAATGATCAAGGTTAAATAGATCAAGAGCCAAAAATAGAAGTCAAAAGGGCCACCTTGTTTTTCAAAGCAGCACACCTGAAGTGGGACCCTAATACAAAATGTCATGTCTCCTCAGCCAAACAATGTATTTTGGTAAGCTCAATTATCTCATCTAAATGATGCATTCAAATGAGGAAGGTGGAGTGTAGTTAGCCAGATGACATGTTTAGCGGGAAGAGAAAGAAGCCTTCTTGAGGAACAACAGAGGTGCATTGAATGCGCTGTCAGACAGTCACTTCATGCTTAGATAACCATAATTACATTGATGTCATCCTATCATAATGGGTCAAATTATCCACACCTAATCCACATCTTATGGCACCTACTAAATCATGGTGGTGGGTGGACAGTATTTGGGTTGGACTTGTCAAGTTATTTTATAAATGATAAGACTTTTATATTTATGCTGTATTTTTTAATTTTTAAATAAGAAAAATTTTTAAATGTTAGAGATTTGAATTACTGAGACTCTTTGTACATGATCATTAATGTTAATGATCGGTACAATAATAATTCAAATGTATTTGATGATCTTGTATTAACTAATTAATTGCTACCCTAAAGGGCTATGTACTTCCATGCTAACATGTATAAGTTTGACAAAGAACGGATTGAATCAATAATCCTAGAAATTTAATGTGGTGACTCGAGCCTAAATACTCAAACATTTGACTCAAACTGCACACGCGAACTAGAATTTTAAACAAAATATAACAATTTTATATTTCAGACTATTTCATTCTTTTAATTTAACTACATTATGATAAATTCATCTATCATAGATATACTAAAGAAGAAATAAACTCAACAAAAGAAAAAATATATAAATCTCCATGACAACTTAAACTCATCAACTGGCTACCAGAACTTTCTTATCTATTGAAATTTCTTCCTATGATACGGATATCTTCCCCACCAGGCTAGATGCTATATACTTAATCTGGGCCAAGGAAACGCAAGGGTGAGTCAAAACCCAATAAGTGATAATAATCAAAAATGCTAATAATAATAACAATTTCAGATATTAAATTACAAAGGTCTCAATATACTCTAACAACCTACTACATCCAAAACAGATTACAACACTTCATAAATACGACTCTAGGCAAGATAGGTCACACTTAACCCGTACATCCAAAAATAACAAGAGTGCCAATAATCAATTGTAATCCCCTAGAATCTGACATCAATAATGATTAAGGATTTTCCTGGTTCATATGTCAGCGAGAACGACCGGTATAATCACGATAACAACCAATATGGATTCCACCGAATTCAAATATCACAGGATCGCCACAATGATACTGCCAACACAACTAATGAGGTACTCACAATTATATAATATCCCAAAGAAACTCCTGGATCTTATTCCATCACTGTGAACCAAAGGTTGTGTATATCCCCCAACAGTTTGGTACTTACACGGGCTACTCAATACTCACAAGTATGACCTCCGACCAAATCCATGGTCCACAGAGACTCTGTCCAACAAAGTGCAGACGTCTACCGAATATGCTCATCATCTAACTTAACCAGGTACAGATGATTTCATCTACATGCTCCTGTTTCGACTCTATTAAGTATGGAAGGTAACTCACACGTCAAATCCAACATCTCCCGCCATGATACCCACGATATCATGATCTACGATGATCACATAGTCATAAGTATCCGGCCAAATTAGGCAATGTACCTCAATCCACCAGGATACGAAAATCAGTATCAGATAAGCGTAGACCACATTAAAGTACCATAACTTCCCATTCGATCAGATACTTTAATATTTTTATACACTCTCGTCAACATTGATCATAGGAAGCTAACGAATTCAAATACTCACACACCGAGTATTACGCAAAGAAAGCTTTGTAATATCAACAATAGAACATCGTTCGGTGCTAGCCAGGGATCATACTCACACCATTAAATCTAATACAAAGGGATTTATTACCATCCAAAAGATGATTTACTTTAGCACAATCCAATGACTTGACTATTTTTCCATTCTGTTTCGGTTCAACACCTACCACTAACGCCAACTTATAATGATTACTTATTGACAAGCCACAATAAAACAATTAATTCTAATATAAATAATATTTTATTTTA
>JAODPA010068978.1:0-10018 GCA_025585075.1 Nepenthes mirabilis | reverse complement strand
GGTTAAACTCATCGTGGATAATTTTGGAGATTTTCGGATAGACCACTTGGTCTCCCGTGTTGAGGCCAAGAAAGCCAAGAGGGGGCCTCCCTCTCCCGTCCAGAAACTCAAAATCCCACTGCCGGAGGTCCTGTAGGGGAAGAAGAGGAAAAAGGGCTTTATCATAGGGCCTCACCCGTCTGATGCCAGTCCTTCCAGTCCAAGGCAAAAGAGGGCGGCCTCGATGGCGCCTTTTTCATCGTCCTTTGGGCAATACTATCTCTCCGCTGGGCATTTTACGGGTGTAGGCGCCACTTCCAAGATTGAAGCAGAGCTGGCTTTTGAGACCTACGAAGCCAGGTTGAATGCCAGGGTGAGGGGTGGCATTGTTCTCGCACAGCCTGCGCCATCGTGGTTGACTCTAGATCCATCTATCGGAGCGCTTAGGCCGCAGGTGTCGTCCGTTGGATCACCTACTGTGGAACTCCCGACTGAGCAGCAGGAGTCGATTTTGGAGCCTTCCACTGTTCCCAAGGAGTCAGCTAGCATGGAGGATATTTCAGAAAAATCGTTGGAGGAGTTTTTGGTGGAGGTCACCGTCGGCCCTGCCCATGAGGGCCCCATTCCTTGCTCACCGCCTTTGGCGCCGAGTCTGGGCGCTAGGTCAGACAGGCCAACACGAAGAATTTGGACGGTATAAATTCTGTTGCCTGTCTTATCTTTAGATTTGTCTTTTCTAACTTTTTTTGTGTGTGTGTGTAGGCTGATAAGGTTTCGGGTGCAGTTGCCAAGGCTCCTAAGCAGAGAGACATGGTGATTTTCGATAGGGACATGGAGATTGCTTGGCTTGATTCTAAGCTGGAGGTTCTGGGGGTGGAGTATCGAGAGGACGCGGCTGCTATGAAGTCTGTCTTGGCGGGCATGGAGGCGGAGAACGGGAGCCTGAAAGCAGAGGTCACTCATCTGAAGAAGAAAAACGATCGGGTTAAGGGGTGCCTCGATCAGCTCGCAGGACAAATGGCTGCCCTGGAGAACGATCTAAGCCTCTGCAATCGTCCTGACGAGGTCGCGGACATGATGCTGTCACGGTTGTGGGAACGGATCAACATTAGTCAGCGTATTGTACGGCTTGTTGATCCTGACTTCCCTGTGGATCTCATCAACTTGTCAAACCGGTCAGCGCAGTGTCGTGATAGCCTCGTGGGGAGCCACGGGATAGATAGGGGCCACCGCCACCTCCATAGTTTTTGATGATTGCAGTTTTTTCTTCTTGGTTCAATTATGTAAATGTATTTTACGATAAGCAATAATACGAACAGTTTTGTGCATGTCACATGTTCTTGCTTTTTTACAACTGTTTTTTGTAATTTTTTATTCTTTGCTGTTCTTGGCGGACAACTGGGCTGGATTCCTGAGAGTTGGCTGCCCACTTTGTTTTTGGGTGCTGATGGCATTTCCAAAGGAGTGGAGTCTTTGGGTGCATTTTCTAGGCCGTCACTTGTGTTAAGTCAGCCTAGTATTCGCCCGTAAGTAAAGCTTGGTGGCGCTGCCCAAGTGCAGACTTGGGCGGCCCGCTTTGGTGGAGCGTTTTGCTCCAGTCGACCAACGTTAACTGATTATGCTATCTCTTTGTGAATGAGGTTATCGCGTGTGCTGTGTTAGCCCCCTAAGATTTTTTGACCGCTAATGGGCCACTTGGATGACCAAAGTTTAGATACGACCACTCATGAGCTGCCTGGATGACCAGAGTTTAAATACGATCACTCATGGACCACCTGAATGACTAAGGTTTAGTAACGAGAGGGTAAAGACCCTCCCAACTTAGGGGCAACCTAGGTCGTTTCAACCTACAACAAGAATCACATACATATATGCACACCAAAGAAACACAACATGCTAAAGGGAATTCTTGTTTTACTAATTGAATCGTGCACACAAATGATCACATACAATTATACAGAATACCTACCTTGGTCCTTGTTGGGAGCAACGCTTGAGGTGGATCGCGGTACACGTCCGTGGGACCAACTTTTTGTCCTAGTTCTGGAGTTTGTATGCCCCGTGTTGCAGGAATGCAGAGACTAGAAAGGGCCTTTTCCAATTCGGGGAGAGCTTATTTCGGCCGGCCACATTTTCCGTGCCTCGATGCTTCGCAAGACTAAGTCTCCGACATCAAACTGTCGCGCTTTTACGTTCTTGTTGTAGTAGCGGGTGATTCGATGTTGGCAGGCCACTGTCCGTATTCTGGCGGCATCGCGGGCTTCTTCTAGCAGGTCTAGGTGTTCCCAAATCTTTTGGGAGTTATCTTGCGGGTCAAAAGATTTCACCCTAAGACTTGAAAGCCTGATTTTGACTGGGATCACCGCTTTAGTCCTGTAGCAGAGGCTGAAGGGTGTCTCACGCGTTGGTTCCTTTGGAGTTATCCTGTAAGACCAGAGGACTGAGGCGAGCTTATCTATCTAGGAGCCCCCTGCGTCCTCCAGCTTGGTCTTAAGCCCGTGGAGTAGCATTTGGTTTGTAACCTCCACCTGTCCATTTACATGGGGGTATGCCACCGAAGTGTGGACCAACCTAATCTCAAGGCTGGTGCAATACTTGGTGAAGCGTTTCCCTGAGAATTAAGTCCCGTTGTTAGTCACAATGACTTTTAGAATGCCAAATCTGCTGATGACATTTTGGCGAACGAACTCAAGAGCATTGTGTTCTTTGATTTTGGCCAGTGGGACGGCCTCGATCTACTTTGTAAAGTAATCGATGCCTGATATAATGAACTTTCTCTACCTGGTTACAATAGAAAATGGGCCAAGAATGTCGAGCTCCCATTACGCGAAGGGCCACGGCGCCTGAAGAGATTTCAGCTCGGCGGATGGCTAATGGCAAAGGTTGTCATGAAGCTGGCAACTTTCGCACCTCTTTACAAACTCGAGTGCATCCTTTTTCATCGAGGGCCAATAGTAGTCTTACCTCATAATCTTAAATGCTAGGTTTTTGCTGCCAATGTGCGATCCGTAAATCCCAAGGTGCACTTCGCTCAAGACGTAGTCCGCCTCTTCAGAGGTTAGGCATCGGAGGTATGGAGTCGAGTAGCCGTGGTGATACAACTGCCCGTCGATTATGGTGTACCAGCTAGCCGTTCTCTTTATCCGCCTGGCCTCTTCTGCGTCTTCTGGCAATATTTCGTCCGCTAGATACCTCAGGTAGGGTGTCATCCAGTTTTCTACCCCAGAGATTTGCATTGCCTCCTGTTTCTCTATCTGAGAGCGTTCAGGACCTTCCTCATGTTTCTCAAGTACTGTTCTGGATTTTTGACTGCCGCCGCTCTTGCCAACTGATCGGCCTTCCAATTTTTTGTTCTTAGAACATGGACTAGGGTTAGCTTGTCGAAGTTGCGAGTGGCCTCCCTTTCCATGGTCAAGTATTTGGTCATGTGTGGGTTACTTTCCTCGAAGGTCCCATTAACCTGGTCGACGATTAGCTCGGAGTCGCTATAAACAGCTAGTCGTTTGGTTGAGTACTCTTTTAATAATCTTAACCTGGCTAGTAGGGCTTCGTATTCGGCAACACTATTGGTGGCTGGGAAGTCGAATCTAAAGGAGTACTTCACCTCAAATCCGTCAGAGGTCGTGAGGATCACCCTCGCTCCACTGCCTGTGTCCGTAGATGATCCGTCTACATTGAGTACCCATTCTTGAGCCTCAACACGTATTCTACGTTCTCTAAGGGCAGCTCTTTGAGAACCAGGGTCGTGGTCTCGGCAATGAAGTCGGCCAGAGCCTGTGTCTTTATCGCTGGCCTGGGTCAAAACTCGATGTCAAACTCACCCAATTCGATAGCCCACTTTATCAATCATCCAGAAATATCGAATTTCTGGAGAATGCTCTTTAGAGGTTGGTCGTTGAGTACTATGACGTGGTGTGCCTGAAAGTAGGGCCTTAGTTTTTGTGCGGAGAATATGAGAGTTAAGGATAACTTTTCTGTGCGTGGGTAGCGCGTCTCTGGGCCAGTCAGTGTTTTGCTCACGTAGTAGATCGGTCGTTGGGTATCGGAGTCCTGGCATACAAGGACGGAGCTGAGGAAAACCTCTGACACTGCCAAGTGGAAGTACAGCTCCTCTCTGACCCTGGGCGACGTTAGTGACGACAGGCTAGCCAGATATTGCTTCAACTCATTAAAGGCCGCCTAACAATCTGTCGTCCATTGGAACCCGTTTGATTTTGTTCCCCTTAGAGCCTTAAAGAATGCCTGATACTTGTCACCAGACTTTGCTAAGAAGCGGGACAAGGCCGCCAATCGTCCAGTCAGTCGCTGGACATCCTTGATGCTTCACGGGGGAGCCATGTCCACGACGGCCTTGATTTTCTCTGGGTATGCCTCGATCCCTCGTTGGGAGACGACGAAACCCAAGAATTTTCCCGAGGCTACCCCGAAGACGCACTGAGCCAAGTTCAACTTCATTTGATGCTCACGGAGAACCCCAAACGGCTCTACCAGATTGAGGATATGGTCGCCTGTGGTTCTGCTCTTGATGAGCATGTCATCAACATAGACTTCCATATTGCGGCCGATCTGTTTCTCAAATATTTTATTTACCAGTCGTTGGTAGGTGGCTCCTATATTTTTCAGTCCAAAGGGCATCACCTTATAGCAATAAGTGCCATCGTCTATCATAAACGAGGTATCTTCTTCGTCCTCCGGACTCATCTGGATCTGGTTACAGCCCGATCGGCATCCATGAAGCTCAACAGCTCATATCCGGACGTCGAGTCCACAAGCAGGTCAATCTTGGGTAAAGGAAAGCTGTCCTTTGGGCTGACTTTGTTAACGTCGGTGAAATCGACACACATTCTCCACATTTTGCTGCTCTTCTTTACTAGGACTACGTTGGAGAGCCAATTGGGGTATTGGACCTCTCTGATGAATTCGGCATCCAGTAGTTTATTTACTTCCTCCCGGATGGCGACCAACTTTTTTATCGAGTGATTTCTCCATTTCTGCCTGACGGGCTTTCGGTCCGGGTCGAGGCCCAACTTGTAGACAATTAACCAGGCTAGTATCCCAAGCATGTCAGCGGGAGTCCACGCAAAGACGTCAGCATTTCATCGTAGGAATGTGATCAGTTATTCGTGCAGCGCACCGGTGAGTGAGCCGCCGATCCGTATACACTTTTCTGGATCTTTTAAATTCAATGGGACTAGGTCGGTTGCCTTACCGAACTGCGTCTGCTGCAAGGTTATTTCATCTCGATGGTCAAGTTCTCCCACCGCTCTGGTGCTGTCTTTAGGAGCAATTTGGGACATGTAGCCTATCCGTCTGGTGACTTGGTCACCCTGCACTTCACCCACACCGTATAGCGTTGGAAATTTCATTTTGAGGTGTGGTATTGAAGTGATGCCCCCGAACGCTGTTAGGCACTGCCGGCCCAGTATAGCATTGTATATAAAGGTAAGTCAACTACCAAGAAGGTAAGTGTACGACTTGCCATTTTTGGGTACGTTCCTAGGGTGACTTCTAATCGGACCGTCCCTTGGACGGGCACCGGCTCGTTGTCAATGCCGTACAATGGATCTTCGGTAGATTTTAATTGACTCTTTTTTAAACCAAGTTTAAAAAATATATTGAGATAAAGCAAATCGCGAGAACTTCCATTGTCAATGAATACTCGTTTTAGCTGGTAGTTAACGCTACCGTAAGAAACGAGTGTAGATACAATAAGGGGGTCTGCATGGGGGAAAACTACATGTGCCAGGTGCTTGAGGAATTCTCCATGTGCTAGTGCCGAGATGAAACTGCCTAGTTTTATTTCTTCCGTGAGTCGGGGGATCCGCCTAGCTTCTGCCACGAAGTGATCCAAGAACTTTCGCGGGTTCCCCATGCTTTTGCTTGATGTACAACAGATGCCAAGGTTTCTTTTCTTCCTTTCGGCTAGAGGTATACTGGGACAAGAATAGATCCGTAAGCTCCTGAAAACTTTGGATTGAGTCCGAGGGGAGATGATAAAACTAGATGCGTGCATCCCCTTTTTAGGTGAGCGGAAAGCAGCGACACATGGCTGCGTCTTCTAGCCCCTGTAGACCAAGGTGGGTGCGAAAGTGGGCGAGATGATCAACGGGATCAGCACTCCCATCGTCAGAGTCAAGGGTTGGCATTTTAAATTTTACCGGTATGGGACGGTTTAGGATCTCCGCTGTGAAGGGAGATTTGTCGATATTGGCTGCGTGCTTATCGTCTTTGAAGACACAGTTCTATTCTTCTCTAGCCTTAGTTTTACTAGAACGACATTAGCAGATCTTTTGGATTTGAGATATGCCCTCAACTCTGTTTTCTTTCTGGCTTATCCAGCAGCCGGGCAGCTGCTATCACCGTTAGATCTAATGACCTGGGAGGCTCCCTCCTGAGCCTTGGGCCTAGATTTTACTCAGGAGTATTTAGGGTTCCTTCGTTCCAGACTTTCCTCTGGGGTAGTGCTTGTTCCCCACTCCTCACGCCTTAGACAACTTTGAGCATGTGAGGACTTCGGTGCAAGAGCAATAGTTAGCCTTCTGGGCCTCCGAGCTGAAACTTTCTTTCTCTGGCCTCCTTGTTTGGATGCCGGTGCGGGGGCCTCCGCCGGTGCAACCCCAGCTACGCTTGCTCCTGGTGGGAGCAGAGTATCTGAAGCATCCAATCGGTGTTTAGCATATACTCTGTCAGGTTTTGAAAGAAAAATGCTGGAATCTCACCGGCTACCCCGTTGACCACGGTGCCAATGGCGTGGTCCTGGTTTGCCGAGGCCACATCTCGGGCTGGCTCGCTTGCTTGCGCCCTTGTGTTCACCATTTCGATTGAGGGTATTGGTTGGAAAGGGCTTCTGGGAAACGTAGCTGGCTTCTTGTAAGCGTTTTCCACAGACGGCGCCAATGATGCGTACCTGGATCCGGCTTCGAACAGATTTGGACTTCCTTGATCATTTGGATCCGGCTCCGTTCACCGAGTCTGGACCTTGCACGCCACTACAACAAATAAGAGGTCAGGTGTCGGTGGGATGTCCCACAGAAAATACTCCGATGCTCAAGTCAGCAATTAGCCTTCGAATTACAAGAAGGCAAATCGAAATGTAAATTGAGGAAGAGAGCGAGATTGTGGTTAGTGGGAGTGTCTGCCTTTAGATGTAAGAGACGTTATCATGACTCGTTGAGAGAATAGTTTCCCAACTCAATGTTTGCGCAGAACAAGTGAGAAGTAATGTCCTCAAAGCGTAGAAGCTTAAATGGACAGTTCTTGGGGAGCGGGTGAAGTATCTGAAATTTGAAGGTTTGGAGTGGGATTATCGTGGTAAGTGATTGCTTGCTTAGGGATGAGGGTTTGTACACTCAAGGATTTCTCCGTGGTAGTACTGTGTTGTCTTTTGTTCATTTCTGTATTTGTGTCCCCCCAGAGTGGAGATTTTGTGGGGTTATATAGATGGTGGGAAGGGCGACCTTCCTTGGCGAAAAAGGCACGATCCCTGCATCATTTTGGGTGGCCTTTCTTAAGCACGAAGGCTTGACTAGTGCATTTTGCTAGTATCGTTTCCTTTCTGAGTGGGTAACGGCTCTCCAAATTATTTGTCTTCCTTTTGTATTTTTGTTACCGTTAGGATCCATTGTAGGTAGGAAGAGAGAATCACCTTCCTCATGGGAATGGTGTTGAATCTGTTGATGTCTTCTTTAGAGGAGATTGGCTTCAAGGAATGTGTGAAATCAGGGAAAGGGACCGTTGTTTGTCGTGTACGAAAACCTTCGCAAAATTGGGCCTGGCCCATAATAGGTTTTTATCTTTTTGGGGCCTACTGCTACAGTATTTTCGGTCAACATTTCTTGAGGGAGTGCGTTGGCCGCCTAACTGGCGCTCTATATGGTCAGCACTAACGTTGACCGTTTAAATGCACATCTTGGCTTTTTTGGATCATGGGCCGTTTTTCTTATTGGGCCAGCCTGCTATAGCCCTACCCATCATTAGCCCCCCATGCCGGTGGTCTAGATTCTGGCCTCCGACATGTTCATGATGGGATGCGCTTGTCTTTTGCTGACAATGACGGAGTCGTTGCCCATCTAAAGAGGAGCCTCGAGTATTTTTAAAATGTTGATCGGATTTGTTGACCGTTGTTTAAAAATTTTCGAGCAACTTGGAGAATGAAGCGTTGGCCATTAGCCGTCCAGTCAGAAAAGGTGTGCCACGTGTCTTCATGCTGTCTATTCAGGATCCTGGTATTTAATGAGCCAGAGGATCTGATTCGACGACTCCTTTTTGGTAAGCAACACGTGGTGGCACTGATAGCGCATGCTTTCGAGGCGGTTCTATGTTCATACTGTCCTTTAAGTTGCCCGTTTGTTTCACTTTGAATTTCCTTCGGCTTCCTTTGTTTCTTTGTCTTCCTTAACTCGTAGAAAAGAAAAAACCCTAGTTATAACCATGGTCTCCGTCGCCGAAATTGCTTCCGTCTTGAGAGAAAATGACGTGAAGGTATTACACGTAGAGTACAATATCCCACAGGAGATTGCCTTACGTGTTCTTGGGAAGGACGACAAGGCTTTCCTACCACATACGGGCTTTTTGACCGTATACGAAACCCATTTGAGGAGTGGGCTCCATCTTCCAATTCCTGATGAATTAATGTTGATTTTTTGGGCACTTTGGGTCCCCATTACTCAGTTCCACGCCATTAGGTATCCATGTTCCCTCTGCATATTCCTCTGTCAACATTCAAGGCTGTTGACGATGTCGATGGTTAGAGGGCTCTTCAAGCTTAATCAGGGAGCGGAGTGAATTTCTTTATCCTCATGCGGCGGTCCTAAGATAAGTATCGTCACATACGACTCCATGAAGAATTGGAAGAACCGGTTCTTCTTTATTAGCGTGGGTGAGTCCTGGTCCTTGCCCGGAGAGTGCGGTCAAGTACCTGATGTGGATACAGGGACTCTTTCGGAGGCTAAGATGGCGTCTCTGTCTTGGCTGGTTAAACTCATCGTGGATAACCTTGCAGATTTTCGGATAGACCACTTAGTCTCCCGTGTTGAGGCCAAGAAGGCCAAGTGGGGGCCTCCCTCTCCCGTCCAGAAACTCAAAATCCCACCGCCGGAGGTCCTACAGGGGAAGAAGAGGAAAAAGGGCTTTATCATAGGGGCTCGCCCGTCTGATGCTAGTCCTCCCAGTCCAAGGCAAAGGAGGGCGACCTCGGTGGCGCCTTCTTCGTTGTCTTCTGGGCAAGACTATCTCTCCGTTTGGCATTTTACGGGTGTAGGCGCCACTTTCGGGATTGAAGCGGAGCTGGCTTTTGAGAGCTACGAAGTCAGGTTGAATGCTAGGGCGAGCGGTGGCGTTGTTCTCGCACAGCCTATGCCGTCGGGGTTGACTCCAGAT
This sequence comes from Nepenthes mirabilis, assembly GCA_025585075.1. NCBI lineage: Eukaryota > Viridiplantae > Streptophyta > Magnoliopsida > Caryophyllales > Nepenthaceae > Nepenthes > Nepenthes mirabilis. The sequence goes on along the minus strand of JAODPA010068978.1, from coordinate 661 downwards.
CCATCTATCAGAGCGCTTGGGCCGCAGGTACCATCCGTTAGATCACCTGCTGTAGAACTGCCGACTGAACAGCAGGAGTTGATTTTGGAGCCTCCCACTATTCCCAAGGAGTCAGCTAGGATGGAGGATACTTCAGAAGAACCGTTGAAGGAGTTCTTGGAGGAGGTCACCGCCATCCCTGCCTACGAGGGCCCCATTTGTTTCTCACCGCCTTTGGCACTGGGTTTGGGCGCCAGGCTAGACAGGCCAACACGAAGAATTTGGACGGTATAAATTCTGTTGCCCGCCTTGTCTTTAGGTTTGTCTTTTCTAACATTTTTGTGTGTGTGTGTGTAGGCTGATAAGATCTCGGATGCAGTTGCCAAGGCGCTTAGGTAGAGAGATACGGTGATCTCCGATAGGGACATGGAGATCACCTAGCTTGATTCTAAACTGGAGGTTCTGGGGGTGGAGCATCCAGAGGACGCGGCTGCACTGGAGTCTATCTTGGCGGGCACGGAGGCGGAGAACAGGAGCCTGAAACCAAAGGTCGCTCGTCTGAAGGAGAAAAATGAGTGGGTTAAGGGGCGCATCGATTAGCTCGCAGGGCAAATGGCTGCCCTGGAGAACGATCTAAGCCTCCACATTCGTCCTCACGAGGTCGCGGACATGATGCTCTCAC
>JAODPA010068977.1:0-10018 GCA_025585075.1 Nepenthes mirabilis | reverse complement strand
TTAATAATATAATATTTGATAAAATTGATCTGTTCGACCTAAAAAGAAGGCCCACAAGTAAAAGAGACATGCTCAGGATCAGAATAACATCCCAACCGGCCGAGTCGGCCAAAATAATCTCATCAGCCCAATCAGGACGGTCTACGATCACCTTCCCACACAATTAAGAAACTTGCTAAATTGGTCAGAACAATCTGACAAATATTTTAAGAATATTTACCCACATTCGCACCATCGCTCCCAAAAATGGTAACAGTTGCTTAACAGATTTCCTCTGAAAAATAACTATCATACCTGGCACCTCCCATAATCGTATCAAAGAAGAAACGAAACCGCCAATGCCTTTATCCATCTAACTCAATGGACGGTTGTCACAAGTTAGGAAAAGTTGAACTGTCCACAAATACTATAAATATCCTTTCACTATAATAGGGAAGGGGACATGAGATAAGAAACACAGAGAAATACAACAAAAAACTCTCCCCAAGTAAGTGAGTTCTGACTGAGACTCTTCCACCGTCGTCAAGTATCCCAATTATACTCTAACAATCGTACAATTGGCAAAGATGCTCCCTCACGAGCACGTCTCTCTCTCTAAGGCGCCTCTTAGTCGGGTACACCTCCAAGCCGTCCCTCTATTGGGCACAAGTAAATACTCAATCCCCATTATATGCATCCAAGTATCTCTCTCATATCGTCACATCTTTTTATCCGTTGAAAAATATTTTTAAGTTGAGTGTCAGAGGATATATTGGGGAGCGAGTCCCGTAAATCTTTTGATCTCTTATTTATCAGTTGTATTACGTAGGATCCAGGTTAAAAGTATAATGATCAGAATGGTTTCAATTTGACCTACTAGAGAAAGATCAGACAACTCCCTAACTTGTTAGACAACCCAAATCTAGGAACGTATTATTAGAACCTTCTATGGGAACGACTAGAAAATCTACCACCGCAACTACAAAAACAAACACGGTCAGCATCCTAGGCATGAGTCGACGCACTAACCAGAGACGTCACCCCTATGGCGATAACCCCTCCGTGGGTAACCATGCAAACGGTAGGCTGACACCAAGCATGCAAGCGTTTGCAGCCTAGGTGAATGCCCTGCCCTATTAGCTCCAAACTGTCTGCATTTGTCCAAAGGTGCAATGCTAGGGGTGCCGCCCCCCGACCTCCAGACGATTAGAGAGAGTTAGTATCCTCAGAGGATCCAACGGTTTGACAAACTTGAGGCCTAGGCGGCTCCGAAAGATAGGACCCAATCGTGGCCGAATGGCTGACCAAGTCACCAGAGGCAAGTAGAAGACTGGGACGTTCTCAGGTGCAGAGAGTTTTGCCCTCGGCACGTAGCCTGCCACACCAGAAGATATTGCCCACTTGTCAGCCAAGGTTCTCTCCCCTCCGGTACTAGCAAGTTACACATAAATAAACAAGTGCAACAAGTACTCGCCCTCTGACCGACATGTTGGCCAAAGACATCGCCTCCTATGGCGATGACCCCCCGGGTAGTCGTGGCGACACGCAATTTGCCCTTTGTGAGCATCCATTCTTTGCATAGCAAGGCACCATGTCGGCACCGTCCCGGGCCCTATGCGCTCAAACGAACGACAGTTGGGGACTCTTTCCTTCCTTGCGCAAATGTCTATACCCGAAAAGGACCAGCCAGAGGGGAGAAGACAACCCACCAAAGAAGATCTTAGTAGCCTGGCAACCTCGATATTTGAGAGGATCCGAGCGACAGGGTTGACTCTAGGAAGAGCATTCAACCTGGTCTTGGAGCGTTAGGCAAAAGCTAAGAACAGTGAACCTTTTGCTATCCCCGAGATGACTTGTGACCTTCTAACCACAAGGAAGACTCCTGCGGCAGCAGCAGAATCCTTACCATCCTCATTGCTTAGATGAGAAGCACAAGATGGCAAGGGATCCCAGGATGTCCGACCCTCTACTTGCGAGAGGCCTCGCTGGAGTGAGAGTATTGGCTTGGGGGCTTGGCAAGGCCAATCCTATAGTAACGCTTCTCATCGCCTCTTTGGGGAGTGGCAGATCACATAGAAGCCGACCTCACGATAGGAGACTTGACATACTTGGCCCATCTCACCGGTCACGAAGATGACTCCTCGTCGGGTAGCCATGAAAGTAGGCAGCCGACCCTAAGGCATATAGGCACTCGGTGCTCACCTGAACACCCATCCCTAGACTGTCTACACCTATCTGAGGGTGCAATGTTTTCCAAGCAATGGAAGGGAATCGGAACCCTACGAGGCACAACGCCCTGACAACCTCGAAACTTGGGCAGCCTCGAGCACCAAGACCTAGCAACAGCCGAAAGGCTGACTAAGGCACGAGATGTGGAATGAAAGATCAAAGTGGCAACACCTCTCATCGGTTTGTTGCATTGCAGTGAGTCCTGCAAATGCTATTGCGGTTTCCGTAATGGGGGTAGGGTTTGCCACGCTCGGCAAGCAGGCCATCGCATTACAACAAGTATCGTCCGACCAAGCGCTATGCTTACCTAGGTTACTTGAGGCTGTACCGACTAACAATGGAACCCAAGCCACTGACCAGTAGGCCACCCAGTATGGCAGTAAGGCATTACCAAGCCAATCCAATGTGGAGGACTAAGTGTTTGGGCCACAGGCTAGAATGCCGACAAAAGTGCCTTGACAACCCTCTGTAACAATGTGCGCAAGACCTAGGACAACTTTCCAGTTCCAACGGTGTAGCACGCCATCCACCACAAGTACTGATGACGATACCATACTGAATCCAAGTAAGTCTTGCAGACATCATGTAGAGTGCTTGAGCCATACTTTAATAAAATAACTGTTTGATTATTGTTTGTCTTCTTATGTGAGTGTTTACATAACATTGTATAAAATCAAATGACCTAAACTATCCATAAGTCAGGTGAATTCCCATTCACCTATTACCAAACCTCAGTTCTAGCAACTGAACAACTCAAAAATGGTCAAATTTGAACCTTGGTTCCATACCAAGCGGCCTATGCATAATCGAATTCCAAACCTGAAGGGGCTTCATCAGGCATGCATGCAACAACTCCCTCTTGAATGGACAAGCACCATTAGTCTATAATGGTCGGCAGATTAGGACCAGACGCATAAAAGTTATGACATCCTCTAGAAGGACTAGGCACCGATGGGTAATGCGGACGATAACCTGGGCAACACCAAAACCCGGCAACGATAGCCACAAGGCTTAGTTGGAAACCATATTTTCTCAGCGCCAAGACCTCTGCTATGCAGGAGCAAGTGCAGTTCGGGGTGCATGTCCAAGTCGACCCTGGTGACAATAATAGCAACGCTCGGCTGGCTCTCCATCTTTCTCAATGCTTATTACCAAAGCACACCATCACAACGATGTGATCCGGTCCAGAGACCGAGATTTCTCCTTAACGAGCTCCTGGATCTCGCTTAAGGCTCGGGTAGCCTATGGTCGAGGCGAGCAGCCAGCATCGGACTCTACGGTGCCTCAACAACGACAATAGAAGCACTTAGCTGGCGAGCAAAGAAGCATCAATCCAAGAAGTTCAAAACTAACACATATTCAACAGCCCCGGCAAAAATAATCAAAATAGTTTAACTGTTTATTAAAAATCAGGATGTACATCTGAAGACATCTGATGGCCACAAAAGATACAAGATGTTATCTATGCCTACAGTCTACCTAGATGACTATCCTATGATTAAGGGCCCCTCGGAGAGCATAGCGTAGGTCCTCTACCTTCTCTAACTAAGAAGCCAATCAAGTTCAAACTGTGAGAAACTCCAACATTCCTCGAGTCTAGGAAGCTAGCAAGGAATTCAGGGGCTGTTACAAAAGCTATCCATCTGCAGAAATGAATGCCCTCTTGAAACTGCTCCTTCAGGTAGGGACCAACTTCTAAGAACGGAGCCTGGTCCTCAACTCACCTTGCGTGATGTAATCCCGTCCATAGCCTAAGCATGGGCCTCGGAGAACTCTCATAATCTCACCTCAGACTCGGACAGGGTATGGTCAAGGCAGTTGGCGTGTGCTTGACTCTGCAGCACCTCCCCAACAGCAGCATTAACTCGGTGCTCCATCTCCTCGATGACTTGATTAGTATGTGCCTGTAGCAAGTGGGCAATCTCATCTCCTTGTAAGAGCACGACCTCCTTCATCCAATAATGTACCCACTGCAGCTGTCAAATAGAACAGAGTAATCAATGAGAGATTGCGCCAACAAAGCATACGTGCAAAAATTTGCACTACCTCCTAGTGAGATGAATGAATTTGGCAAGAAGACCCAACGGACTCGAGGCCCGGGGCACTCTTAGGGTACTATGGGGGTCAGGATTGGAGCACCCGAGTGGCGCCCTTCCTCAGCAGCAACCCTATTCATTGAGTCATCTTCTTTGATTTCTTCCACCGTTCGCTCATCATCACTCCCCTTCTCGATTGAAGGCCCAAGGGAAGAGGAAGATAACACTCCCCCCGCCAAGGCGAGCAAAGTCAAAATATCGATATGGTTTTGATCAGCCATCCAGAAGGCAAAAGCAAAGACAAAGATGTCTACGGAGGCAAGGGATGAAGAAATGGTTGAAGGGGAGCGCTTAAATAGATAGCACCCCAACCTAGCAGCGACATCGTTTGGTGACACTAAAGCGGCATGTCCCCATATGGCCACGACACTCGTCATCACCACGGCTTGCAGCAGCACGTCCCTTCACTGGCATCATTATGGTAATTGATGCGGTGCCTCCTTATGCAGCTTGCTAACAATCGATGGGCTCTGATGCCTCGATTAACACTTCGGTAGCACAGATTAGTTAATGGTGCCTTGGTGCATCATTTCCCAAAGGTGGCAGGCCAGTAGATCCCAACCCTGGCAGACTCAAGGTTGGTCTAACTAGCCCAAGCCTTGATTGTGCATTAGGGCAAACCACCGCAAGTAGGACCACCAAAAGACCGAGACGCTAGCCAACTGAACTACAAAGTCACCTAGAACCCAAGTAGCAGAAGTGCCTGATCTGACATACTTGAGGCGGGCTCAACCTACCCCTGCCCTAACCAAGTGTGGGGATGAGCTGTTGGAAATTGGTGATAGCACTTGGTCGCCCCTAGGCATCGGCTTTGCCTAACTGCCCCTTGGACTCAGCTCCACCTGGTCGTCCATTGGAGTCAGCTCCCGATCGAGTTTGAGAATGTTCACCGGTCTCCCTTTGAATTCGACAGTACGGTCACCCATACTCAGCAATCTGATCGCTCTTTGATCTCGGCAATTCGGTCGACCTTTGGACTCAATAGTTCAGTTTCCTTTCTATCTCAGCAGTTCGGTCCCCCTTTGGACTAAGTAGTCTAGTCGCCCTTCGGACTAGGCAATCCAATCACCCTTCCGTCTTGACAGTTTGGTCACCCTTCGGTCTTGGTAGTCTGGTCTTCCTTCGAATTCAGCAGTCTAGTTGCCTCTTGAACTAAGCAGTCTAGTCACCCTTTAACATCGATATTCAACCTTCAGCCACTTGCCTCACATGGAAAGCATGCGTGAACATTCCGATCCTTGTATAAACTTGATGTGAACTTTTGATAACTTTTCGTTTGTTGAGACACTCATAATGGAGTAAACAAAAACCTAACATGAGCTGCTGTGAGCCGAACCGCCAGAAGAATGAGTCCTTAGAGCGCTGGACTATCTGATCGGCATAGCACAAGCAGCCAAAGGTGACGCCAAAGTGCTTTAACTATTCACAGCATGTAAGAATATTAAAATCATATAATAAAGTCAAATAATGCTCGGTAGTTCTATTCATCAACCCCTTCTACAAAGTGCAAATCTCGTAGTGGTAGACACACAATTCAAAGGGAAGAAAAAGTGCATAGGACGACGATCCAACTTCCAAAGCCTTACTTCATCGGGTCAGGCACTCGAAGGACAAGCAGGCAAGTATCCCTGGAATAGAATCTCAGCAACCAAGGCACCAGGCTTTGGACGATGAAGAAGATTAGGCTCCTATGCACTGCTTCCCTCAGGCAGCTAAAGCAGGAAGTGCACGCTGAAACCCTTCCTAGCAAGAGTGGGGGATCGTTCACCCAATCTCACCCGGGAGGTGACCACAAGAGATCGACCACCATGCCAATCTGTAGTTGTGTAAACTGGGGTTTGCACCAGACCCAGCATGGTGATGATGGCCCTAACCCGATGTAAACCCAGAAAGCTCCTTCCTTAGCAGACATCAACAATCCTATGTGGGCAACAAATAGAGTAGTCACTTGCCCTGATGGAAAGGGGAGAAGCAACCCTCTCCCCTCCGGGGATGAGCCGCCACCCCACTAAGCTACCTCAATAAGGACTATGTAATGCCAGTTGGCAGAAGCATATAATAGTGACCCTATACTCAGGCCACCCTTGTCACCTCATGAGATTGATTAATGCAAGGGAATCAAGGCATATTTCGAATGTATCTTCAAGCCTCTCAGAACTTCCTTTGATCTTGGCCAACGGTTGCACAGGCTCTATACCTTCGATCTCTCGCATACTCTGCTGATGGGAGAATGGTGCATGAAGCAATGCATAGGAAGCCCTCCATGAGCTAGGGGAAGAAGTCAGTGAGCCACTATTGTAGAAGATCACGCCTGCCAGCGCCGACCGCAACACATCGATGACACTTAGAGAATTGTCCATATAGGGAAGGAACATGCGTATGGACCAACACGATGGCATCCCGTCATTACATGTTCGGGGTTAAAATTTTGAACCTCCCATCATGAGGGCTAGTGATGGGAACGGTCTGTTTGGCTTAAGAAGAGAGCCCACAAGCAGAAGGGACAAGCTCAGGACTCGAACAACATCCTAGCCAATCTAGTCATCCCAGACGGCTAAAATGGCATCATCGGCCTAGTTAGGACGGCTCACGATCCTCTTCCCATATGCTGAAGAAAGTTGTCATAGCTGGTCGGAACAACTTGACAAATATTCCAAGAATATGTGCCCACGTTCAAACTATCATTCCCAAAATGAGAATGGTTACTTGGTGGATCTCCTCCTAGAGGTAATCACCATACGAGGAACCTCCCATAATCATGTCAAAGAATGAAGGAAACTGCAAATATCCTTATCCATCCAACTCAGTGGACGGTTGTCACCAGTCAGAGATGATCGAACTACCCGCCAATGCTATAAATATTCCTTCACTACAGTAGGAAAGGGAACATGGGATACGACACAGAAAAATACAAGCAAAAACTCTCTCCAAGTGAGTGAGTCCTAACTGAAACTCTGCCACCGTCGTCGAGTATTCCAGTTACACTCTGACGATCGTACAACAGGCAAAGATGCTCCCTCCCAAATGCATCTCTCTCTCTAAGACACCCATTAGTCGGGCACACTTCTAATACACCCTTCAGTGGGGAACACTGCTAAGCCGCCCCTCTGCCGGGCGTGCCTCTAAGCCTCCTTTCTGTCAGGCACGGGCAAACACTCAATCCTCATTGCATGTATCTAAGTATCTCTCTTATATCATCGCATCTTTCTGTCCGTTGAGAAAGATTTATAATTTAAGCGTCGGAGGATATATTTGGGAGTGAGTTCCGTTAATCTTCTAATATCTTGTTTGTTAGTTATATTGCATAGGGTCCAAGCTAAAAGTACGGGATCGGACTAGCTTCAATTCAACTAATTAGAGAAAGATCAGGCAGTTTCTTAACCCGTTAGACAACTCGCATCTATGGACACGTCAATATCTTATATAATATATGAATAAATTTTATATCACCAAAATATATTCCGAAATCACTAAAGATAGAAGGACTTCAAAAGAGCAAGAAGCCAAAAGCCTTCAAGGCATAAAGGCAAGATCATAGGGTAATGTTATTTTTGCATGGTACCAATTTGGAATTTGTGTGACTCTTACCTCCTAGATATGGATATGTACATGAATAAAGCTATAGGGTAAATATGATAAGTAATAGTAAATCAGATAGCTTATTTTATCATTTTTACTGTCTGATGTGAAATGATTTTATCCCTGTTGATAAAGTAAAAAAAATATAACACAATAATTTACTTATTTTTGCATGTCATCAAGTCAAAGAAATATTTGAAAGAAAAGTTGGATTCTGAATTGGACGTGTGATAAATAGTATAAAGTTTTAGTAGTGCATTTTAAATGAGTTTTTAAGCATATAAATTATTGTTGAAAAACCTTTCTAAATTGAGTTGGGTTGAGAAACATTCTACGTAAAAGAAATACAAGCAGTTGTTGACTTGTACATGTAATATTAATCAATGATACAATATATTAGGTTTTTGGATCTAGATTACGTCTATCACAATAAAACATGCGCTAGAAGTGTTGCGTGCATGAGGTCTCAAAATTTAGAGTTGGGGAATTCAATGGGTCCTTGAGTTTAGGCGCGGCCAATATTTTTCCTTCTTTCTTCATTTTCCAAAAGAAGTTTGTCGATTGTTACTCGTGTTCGACTAGATAATAATACGGTGTGAACTTTCTCTTTTAGTAGTGTCATCCTCAAAGATATTTCTAAGACAAACAAATACATATGAGAATGATATTTTCTTTTTCTTTTCATTGTAATATTGGGTTTTGTGAGAAAGACAGCCGATTTTAATACGTCTTTGGATTCGAATTGTTATATGGATTAAAAACCCATTGGGTCTTTTGTATCGGGTCAAACTCAAGTGGGTTCGGCCTCTATCTCTATTAACCTGGATCCTACGCGTCACAAATAACAAATAAGATATCAGAAGATTTGTGAGATTCACTCTTCAATTTATCCTTCGATACTCAAGTCAAAAATCTTTCTCAACGAATAAAAAGATACGATGATATAAGAAAATACGTGAATACACTTTGTGGGAAAAAGTGATTTTTGTAGAGAATTAGGCTCCAAGAATGAGCTCAATGGGGAGCGGTTTTGAGCGTTGAAGAGAGAGAAAAAGCTGTTAGATTGAAAGAGAGTTTAATTCTTTCTGAACTCTTGTAGGTTGATTCAGGCCTCTACTTCTCCTACGATGGCGAACGGTATTTGTAATGCTTTGCAGAAATAGCGTTGACATCAAGACTCATGACAGGTTCCTGCCAAGAATCGCCGACATATCTTGGCGATAGTTGGAATCGATGTGTCAGTTGTTGCCTTGTGGCGGTGGTGCGACAATGAGTGGTCCTTGTCGACACTTGCCAGGCAATCATGGCGGGTGATTTGTTGGGCCACCTAGCGGTTGCAACAGCCTGACAGCAACATTGTTTTTTTTTTTTTTTTTGCTGTAGATAGGTGAGCATGGCTGTTCTCTCTGAGTATTGACCATAGCTACCAATGGTTGGTGTCTGCCGTGTCAATGCCTTTTACGTTAGTTAGGCTGTCATCGCTAAATTAGAGGGCTCTCTGTGCCGTGATTGACCAAGCAGCAAGGGACTGCCTGATGGCCTAGCTAGCCCCCATCTCCACCATCCTATTATATGTCGACCATGACTAGGCCTATCGTAAGGCCTTTTAGACTTCGATCTTCATTGTTGACGGAGGGCTTGTTCCTGAATTGGCCCACAGAATTGCCAAACCTTTCAGATTTCTATAAGAAATGTGATATTGACATGTTCATAAGGAAACAGTGATGCTAATCTATTAAAGTTAATTTGTTAAAATTCAGATAATCCTAGGCCTCTTTTTATGAAAATTGAATATTTCTGACATCTCTTTATCGGAAACATGACAATGATATTTCAACTAAAATAGTTTGCCTTTTCAAAATTTCTTCATAAATCAAGTCAGTTTATGAGTTCAGCAGTCTAAAATTGGACCAAGGTTTCTTTGTGTATAAATTCTTGATTTTTATATAGGCCACAGGAATTGCCTTGAGGAGTCTGTTCGATATGCTTGAGATTCGGAGTCACGAGAGTGGGCGCAAGTGTTCCCCAATTTATACGTTGTGCATCAGCCAAAATGTCTTACTAGTTTCTCTCACTTGATTTCATTTTCAACCTAAATTATATATTTTTAAATATTAACATTGATAAAAGAAAGT
>JAODPA010068976.1:0-10018 GCA_025585075.1 Nepenthes mirabilis | reverse complement strand
ACGATAATATATTATGATGTGTCATAATATATTATAATAATAATCGATGTTTGACCTTGTTATTCTTGTGTTGGAAGCAAAGTTTGTCTCCGTTTATAAGTTTATATATATGATAACCCATATATGGATATTAAATAGTAAAGTATATCCTTTAGTTGTGTTAAAATATATATACCTCAAGTTTCGATTAGCCTTTGCTTTATTAACGGGGTCATCACTGATCCTTGATTCATAAATTTTTGTATAATTTGAGTATATTTATTTGATATATGATGGATAGTGAATATACAAGGCTCAATTAAGATGTCCATTTCGGTGAAAATAGCCCAAGTCCCAATAAGGCTTAAGAAGCTAACATCGCCCAAGAGTCTGATGTGGCTGGTTAAGACCCAAGAGGCACTGAGGCTCGAGGATATAGGCGTTGAAAGCCCGAGGACTTGTTAAAGGCCGAAGACTTTGATAAAGAATGAGGACTTTGAGAAATGGCCGACAACGTAAGCGTAGACAAGGAGCGCAGGATGATCGAGGACTCCAACTCAGAAGGTTGACTTTTACAAAGCACGCACAATCTCTGCAGCACATGTGCGATCTTTGCAGAGTATGATGATTTGTAGAACAAGCGCGATCTCTGTAGAAATGGCGTCTTACAGAATAAGCCCGCATGCACCCAACATTTCTGACACTGTAAGATAGATTTGCAGGGTTGGTGATAGGATCCACTACACACGTCAGCTCCACATGGATCTCTATGTAGGAAGACTTAGACCACTATATATACATTTACTGTGTACATAACACACACCCTTTTACCCTTACGTCACGCTCCCTTACGCTTACATTTACACTCACATGGAGAGAAAAAAGAAAGGCGCACAAGCTGCACACTTGAGAGAATTCCTATAACAATTAGAGTGCTCCTTGAGAATTACCAGTTACCACATGTTTTCCACCTTTTATACTCACAAGTCTTAATAGTAAAATCGTTCCAGGACCCAAAGTCCCATGATTTTTTCCTCTCACTCAGAAGAAGATTTTTCACATAAAAATACAGTGTATCACTGTCCCCCTTTCTCTTCCTTCTACCTAAAAAAACTATCTTTGTGTTGCCCTATATTAGTCCTCGTCCGTACAGAGATTAGGATTCAAGGACGCAATATTTGGCGCCGTCTATGGGAATAGACTAAAAGTCTTGTTAGAGCATTTTTCAAAAACTGAAATATGGTGAACATGAAGGTACAAGCTAGTGTTCCGATCAGAGATGCTGCTTCATGTGGCAATGGCCTTCATACGTGTGTTAGGATAGATGATTATTTTGATCCATATGTACGAGCATTGGCGATGAGAATGTACGACATCTCCAGAGCTGTCCAAACCCTTTGTTTGAAAATGAACGAGCGACCTAAGGGGGCGTCATCTAAGGTCTCTCAGGCCACCACGTCCAAGAAGAAAGGTAAGAAAAAGAAGCAATCCTCGAAACAAGTTAGTCAGCACGATGTCCCTGAGATGCAAGTTGTCTAGAGCAATAAAGTTTCGCTGCACCTTGAAGGTCGCTTGGGTCCTTGGATTCAGGAGGAAAGTCTAGGGAGGCAAAATCCTCGATATTCATGTGACAACTAAGAGCCCGCCTTTTAGAGAGGGCCCCCTCGCGATGAATTCTCTGCTAAGGGTAGGAGCTGTCCAGAGTTGCAAGCTGCACAGGACTCTTATGAGTTGATGAACTATTTCAATGAGAAAAAAATGACAGCTCCACCCTAAGTGGAGGAGAAGATTGAAAAAATTTGGCAGCAAGTTTTCGGATACGACGCTGGGAGAGGAGTTGCTGACCTATGCAGATCTCCATTTACAATAGAGATCTGGATGAGGCCATTCCCCCTAAAGTATAAAATATCAAATCTTGATGTTTATGATTGGAGTGCTGACCCCATGGATCATCTGAAGTACTTCCGAGAGCACCTCAGTCTTTAAGGGTTGGACGAGGTGACAATGTGCTTCCCCTTGACGCTCAAGGGCGACGCAAGGATCTAGTTCTATGGGTTGCCTACGAACTCGATCCACTCATTCGGCGAGTTGGCAAAGACTTTTCTTTCCCAGTTTGCTTTCAACCGGAGAATTGAGAAGTAACTATGGCACCCCGCCTGTGTGAGGCAAGGGGCGAGGGAGAGCCTGAAGAGTTTCTTGTCCCGCTTCATTGCAAAGGCCAGGTAGATCCCCAAGTTTACAAATGAGGTCAAGCTCAATGTGTTTTTGTCTGCGTTGGAAAGAGGTGGCTTTTTTAAGCACATCATTCATAAGGGCTCGCAGATGTTTAGGGAGGCCGAGGCCATAACAAGAGCTTACATTATGGTCGAAGAAGCCAACAACGTGAAGAGGCCCGACTGCAAATAGATTAGTCATCCAAGGGCGGTGGAAGGAAAGAGGAAGAACGAAGACCAACAGGGCTCCAGGGAACCAAAGAAGCAGCAAAAGTCCGAGCAGGTCGTTCGGAGAGAATACAGACCTTTAAATTTGACTCCCTTGAATGACTCGCGTACCAACACCCTGATATAAATTCGAGATGAAAAATTTTTAAAGTGGCCCAAAGTGCTGAGGAATTCTGATGGTGGCGATTAGTCCAAGTACTGCCACTACCATCACTACGGAGGTCACGGTACCGAGAACTGTAGGACGCTGTAGAAAGAAATAGATGATCTGATCAAGAAAGGTCACCTCAACCGCTTCCTGCAAAAACTCGAGCAAGCTTCCGGAATAGTAGAGGGCGGTGGGGCTTACCAGCCAGGGAACCGAGTGGCCGCGGGAGTCGTCAATATGATATTGACTCGTCTGGCCTGAGAAGGCGCCTAGGAGGACTCTGCGACAAAGAATAAGAAGTCAATGGTAGAATTTAGGGATGAGATTATTAGTTTTAGCAACGAAGATATGGCTTATGTAACTTCCCACCATTCTGACCCTCTAGTTGTAACTGCGCTCATTTCTGATAGAGCTTTAAACTATCAGATGAAATGAGTGTTTATTGATAATGAAAGTTTTCATAATTTATTTTACTTGATACCTTCTTTAAGTTAGGACTTAAGAGAAGTCAAATAAAGGCAATCAAAGGACCCATCTATGGAATGGATAATGAGCCAGTACTAGTTCAGAAAATCGTCCAACTCGAGGTCATATTAAGGACCTATCCGAGGACAGCATCCAAGACCCTTTCCTTTTTGGTGGTAGACATTCCATTAGTCTACAACGCTATCCTCAGACACCCTTGCTTGGATATCTTCGAAGTCGTCACCTCAATCTCACATCTAAAGATAAAGTTTTCTACGCCATACGGGATTGAAAAAGTCATCGGGGATCAAGCAGACGGACAGACATGCTATTTGTCCCAAGTCACACAAACACCTCTTTCTCAGCCTATTGAAGACTTGGACTTCTGTGATGAAACGACATTGTGACGAGTTGAATCTGGAGAGGCAATCGACTGAGTCCCTTTGAATCCTAAAGATCCTGAAAAGTTCATCTAGATAGGAAGCTCCTTGTCTCAGCCTTTTCAAAACCAACTTATCAGTTTCCTATGAAAAAATTCAGATGTCTTTGTCTGGGCACCGAGTGACATGTCAGGGATACCGACTGGAGTAATGGTCCATAAATTGGGCCTAGATCCCAATCATAAGCTCGTTCAGCAAAAGAGGAGGAATTATTCAGTAGAGAAGCTGGTAGCTATCCGTGAATAGGTACAGAAACTTCTAGATGCTGGATTCATACAGGAGGTGTATTATCCAGATTAGCTATCCAATGTTGTGATGGTCAAAAAGAATAACAGAAAATGGAGGATATGTGTGGACTTCAAAGATGTCAATAAAGCATGTTCGAAGGGCAACTTTCTCTTACCAATAATTGATTCACTTGTAGACTTGACGTCTAGATAAAAAACTCCTAAATTTCATCGATGCGTACTCGAGCCACAATCAAATAAGGATGAGCTCGGAAGATAAAGAGTACACATCATCCATGACAAACCAAGGGACGTACTATTACAAAGTCATATCCTTCAGCCTCAAAAATACTGGTGCCACTTATTAGCGGCTCGTAAATAAAATATTCGAGGATCAGATCAGAAGTAATACGGAGGTTTACGTGGATGACATGCTCATCAAAAGTAGAATAATAGACCATAACATCCAAAATCTGAATGAGACCTTCAATATCCTAAGAGCATACCAGATGAAGCTCAACCCGACCAAGTGTACATTCGTGGTGACATCTGGAAAGTTCTTGGGCTACATTGTTTTACGCCGGGGGATCAAAGTAAACTCAAAAAAGATCAAAACCATCATTGATATGAAGTCCCCTCAGACTGTAAAGGAGTTCCAAAAGCTAACTTGAAAGCCGGTAGTACTGTCTCGCTTTTTGGCCAAATCGGCCGAGAAGCATTTGCTGTTTTTCAAGACCTTGAGAGGAACGATGACTAACAGCTTTTAGTAGATGACTGACTGTGAAGTAGCCTTCCAAGGAATCAAGGGGTACCTTTCAAACCCCTCTCTCTTGACTTCTTTCCAATTAGGCTAGAAGTTGTATTTGTACCTTACTGTGTCAGACATAGCTTTGAACTCAGCATTGATTCGACAGCAATACGACGGGCAACAACCTGTATACTATACCAGGAAAATCCTGGCTGAAGCTAAGACAAGATACTCTCATGCGGAGAATATGGCTCTAGCGCTTGTGTATTCCGCTCGAAAATTGAGACCCTATTTCCAAGCATACAAAGTGATTGTCCTAACCGGTCAGTCTCTGAGAGCAATTCTATAGAAACCGGAGACATCGGGATGGTTGGTCGAATGAGCCATTGAGTTGGAAAAGTTTGACATAGAGGTTTGCCCGAGACCAGCCTTAAAAGGTCAAACCTTGACAGACTTTATTGTCGAGACCACGACCCCAATACCTGGTGCCTTGGACCTTTATGATATTGGTGAATCACATAACCCAACAGTATGGATTTTACATGTGAACGGCTTGTCAATGAAGGATGGTTGTGGAGCTAACGTTGTGCTGAGGACACTCGAGTGATCATAGATAAAATGCTCAATGGTCCTCGGGTTACCTGCGACCAACAACACTACAGAATACAAGGCATTGATTGCAGGATTTCGGTTAGCAAGGGAGTGCTCGGCTAAGGATTTGATTGTCTACAATGACTCCGAGTTAGTTGTCAATCAAGTTTAAGAAAATTTTGAAGTAAACACCCTACAACTATCCAAATACCTCTTAAAACTCCGAGGTCTGATTTTAGCCTTTAAGAGGGTAGAAATGGTCCATATCCCAAAGGAGGAGAATAGAAAAGCTGACTAGCTCGCAAAAGTAGTAGCATCAGGAAACCCTTAGCAATATGCCATAGGAATGCGCGATATCCTCGACAAACCCAGTGTAGAAGATCCTGAACCCGAAGTGATGCAAATATCCAATACTGGCAATTGGATGACCCCATATTTAAGGTACTTGTCCAATAGAATACTATCCGAAGACTCGGATGAAGCCAAAAGGGTGAAGAAGACGGCCGGGTGGTACACTGTCATGGACGGCCGGCTGTATCAACGAGGATTCTCTACCCTTTATCTACAGTGCCTCACTCCGAAAGAGACTGATTACGCTCTTAGAGAAGTGCACCTCGAAATCTATGAATGTCACATTGGAGGCAAGAACCTTACCTTTAAGCTAATAAGGCAAGAATACACTGGCCAATCATGAAGGATGACGCCATGGATTTTGTGTAAAAATGCGAGAACTGCCAAGTCCATGACAACCTCACTCACCAGTCGCACACAAAACTTCGAGCTCTACAATTCCCTTGGCCATTTGAGCAATTGGAGCTGAACATACTTGGGCCGCTACCGAGAGCAATTAGACAACGAATGTTCTTAATCGTCGGGATCGATTACTTCACAAAATGGGTAGAGGCCACGCCATTAGCCCACATAACCAAATAGAATGCAACAAATTTCATCCGACAAAGCATTGTGTATAGGTTTAAAATTCCAGAATGTATTGTGACTAATAATGGGACCCAATTTATCGAAAAAAAGTTCACCAAGTACTGCACCAACCTAATAATAAGGCTGGTACATACATTAGTCGCATATCCGCAGTGCAATGGGCAAGTGGAGGTTACAAATCACACAATATTGCACGGACTGAAGACGAAGTTTGATTATACTAGGGACTAATGGGTCGACGAGATGCCATTAGTATTATGGTCATACAGGACAATTCCAAGGGAGCCTACATGTGAGACTCCATTCAGCTTGTGTTATGGGGTCAAGGTAGTCATTCCAATGGAGGTCGGACTGTCCAACCTTCGAGTGAAAAGTTTTAATCCACACAATAATATACAGAGACTCCAGGAAAACCTCAACCTGCTTGAGGAAGCTTAAGACGCAGCAAGACTGCGCATAGCGGCATACCAGCAAAGAGTTGCCCGATATTACAATAAGAAGGTGAAAGAGCGCCAATTTAAAGTAGGAGACTTAATACTATGAAACGTTGAGGCCACCGATAAAAATGTCGGTCGAAACAAGCTCTCCCAAAATTGAAAGGGATCGTTCTTGGTCTCAACCATCCTCCAAAATGGAGCGTACAAGCTGTGCGTTTAGGAGGGAAGGCTTTTCCCTCGAACATGGAATGCCGCTCACTTCAAAAAAATACTACCAGTAGATATATACAACACATAGGTATAGATGATTACATCATCTGCATACCATATTTTATTAATGAAATAAAATTTTTTACTTATTCTTTGTTCCGCATTCATTTAGCTGTTTGCATGTCATCTCATAAATAATCAAGACCTAGGCTACCCCTAAGTTATGTGAATATGTTCCCTTTCACTTGCTCTCAATCTGTTCTAAAATAGTTAATGAAACTAAGCAAAACTGAGCGGTTCATTAGAAATTGAACTTAAAACTCGGCAATGGCGAGCGATCCATTCGAGGTCAGACTTAAAAATTGGCAACAACGCCAAACAGCCCTCAAAAGGTTGAATCCTAAAAAATTAGGTGGCCTAAAAGAGTTAGAATGCGCAGACCCTGGAGGTAATATCATTACCTCTCCTTGTTGAATACAGTTAGAATGAGAATAAAAATGGAATGGGGAAGTGCCTTTGAGAAGAGAGAGCTCCTTGCTGAACTCTCCTCTCTTGGGGCTTCAGGCACCAGTGGCTCGATTGCCTGAGCCGCGTCAGCTTCAGTAGCTATCTCCTTGGCCTTATAAGTAGCTCCACAAACTTCCAAGATGGGGGGCTCGACCACTTCAAAGTGCTTGGTCACATCAGGCTCTCCCCCAGTGCTATGTGATGTACCTACGATATCCTCGGCCAAGAGCTCCTCATGAACCGTGGACGAAATCTCCCTCTCCCTATAAATTTGGATTGCAAGGCAAGGGAGCTCAACAGTGGGCATCTCTGTGGCCCACATTTCCTTGGCCTCAGCAGTCTCAGCAATCGCCATCGTGGTCATCACCACTGTTTCCTCAGCCTGAGTTGCCACAGTCTCCTCCTCGGCCTGTTCCCTAGCAATGTCCTCGGTTGGATTATCAAGCCAATCCGAGGCATCTCCATTGAAAATAAAGGGAATATCAGGCACAGGCTCATCAAAAGAAGGAGGGGAAATAAGTGTCTCAACAGATAGACCCACGTCTCAGAAGGCCGCGCAGCAGCCTCACTAGTTACTAAAAATTCGATGCTCTTAGCGCCTTGGACTGGCAACCCATCAGATGGCCTCTTTCTCCTCACCAGGCGTTCGATTATGGCTTCATTATCATCGAACGAGGAGTACTCAAGAATGGCCATCGGATGTTTCGAGGTCTTTGTTCGATGACTCTTCTTAACCCTCTCGAACGGCTTCTCAATTCTCAGCTCCTTTTGCTTCCTCTTCAACTTCTTCTTTGCCAGAGGAACATAGGGGATACCAAAGTTTTCGGGTTGAGGCTTCCACTTGGCCTTCTCCAAGAACTCGAACCTCAGCTAGCGATTTTTTTTATTCTCATTGAAAGAACTGAGATTGGACTGCACCAAATCGGTGAAGTCCTTCACAGCCTCCTTCTCACCACTTGAGGCATCCTTGCAGAGATTGAGATTCACATTCTCTCACTCATTCGAGATGGCCCAATGAGGATGGACGCCAAGAAAAAAGTAATTGTCCTTCCATCTCTTAGTGGAATTTAGGTTCCCACCGCTAATGTCAAACTCAGGACGTGGAGAGATAACTATTCAGTCATTACGGTGGGTGAACCTCATAAGCACCTTTGACAACATAGTGTCAAAATTTTTACCATGACAATGGGAAAAAATGTGAAGAGAGACAAGATACCTCACCGCGTGGGGCTGAAGCCTGGTGATTAGAACTTTGAGATCCCTCATGATCTCATAGAGCTCCATACCCATGGTGTATTGAAGACCACCTTTAAGGTTGATTTCGTAAACATTGACGAAACTATCAGGAGGTGCGCAAACTCTTTCATTTGCACCAGGCACAACCATAACCATCGAGCTTGAAATTTTATACTTCGCTCGAATGGCCTCGAGATCCTCTAGAGAAAGAGAAGAGGGGAGATTTCCTTCACTCTAGGTACTATCGTCAGATGTGGAGGAACGAAGAAGAAGATTATGAAGAAGGTGGGAGCTGTAGAGAGAAAAACTTAGAGTTTGGAAAGGTTTAAATGAAAACCCCAAAGGACGCAAGATCCTTAAATGCTAGAGAAATCCAAAAAGCGTGCCTCATTAATTGCCAGGCCACGTGTTGACTCCCCATAAGTCACAGGAAATGATGGCCGTTCTTTTCCGAAGGCGACGTCAATCGCATTTAATACTGTCCTTGGACGCTTGTTCTTAGTCATTGGACCATCATCATGTCCTCGGATGGATTATGGCCAAGCCATTTAAGAAAAAGTCCACAAATACTTGGAAAGCTTGCACTTAAAAAGAGAAGCGCTCCGAAGGATCAGATCAAGGCCGACATCTCTCGAGGTATTTTTGCCATTGTACATATCAAAGGTTGAGATTCTTAAACCTCTTAGTATGGGGGCTAGTGATGGGTAGTGAATACCCAAGGCTCAGTTAAGAGGCCCGTTTTCATGAAATGGGCCCAAGTCCCAAGAATGCCCAATAAGCTAACATGGCCCAAGAGGCTAATGTGGTTGATTAAGGTCCAAGAGGCACTGAGGCCTAAGGACATGACGCTGAAAGCCCGAGAACTTGTTAAAGGTTGAATACTTTGATAAAGGATGAGGACTCTGAGAAATGGCCGACAACGTGAGCGCAAGACGACTGAGGACGTCAGCTCAAAAGGTTGACTTTTGCAGGGCATGCGTAATCTCTGCAGCACATGCGCGATCTTTGCAGAGCATAATGACTTGTAGAGCAGGCGTGATTTCTACAGAAGTGATGTCTCATAGAACAAGCCCGCATGCACGCAATATTTCTGACATGGTAAGATGGATTTATAGAGTTGATGGTAAGATCCACTGCACACGCCAACTCCACGTGGGTGCTTCACGTAGGAAGATTTAGACTACTATATATACATTTATCGTATACCTAACACATACCCTTTTATCCTAACGCTTGCATTTACGCTCACATAGAGAGAGAAAAGAAAGGTGCACAAGCTGCGCACTTGAGAGAACTCTTGTAACAGTTAGAGTGATCCTTGAAAATCACTAGTTACCTCCTGTTCTTCACTATTTGTACACTTAAGTCTGAATAGTAAAATTATTTCTAAACCCAGAGTCCTGTGATTTCTTCCTCTCACTTAGAAGAGTATTTTCTACGTAAAAATACCATGTATCTCTGTCCTTCTCTCTCTTCCTTCTAGCTAAAAAAACTATCTTTGTGTTGCTCTGTATTCGGATCCCCATCCATACAAAGACCAGGATCTGACGACGTAACAATATATAATTTAAAAAAGAAGTTAATCATCAACTTAAAAGAATTATTCATAATATGCTCATAAATTATACCATTATCTTTGATTTTTGATTA
>JAODPA010068975.1:0-10019 GCA_025585075.1 Nepenthes mirabilis | reverse complement strand
ATTTTGACAAAATTAATTAAAATTCATTAAATAGGTAAAACAAATTATTAATAATGGTCCAATTTTAGTGTATAACTTACTTTTATTGTAGTCACAATAAAAAAAATATTTTGCGTCTGTAGTGTCTAATACTAATATGTATCAACCGATACCAATACCAATATTTTTATCTATGCTTCAAGCACACATTCACAGACACAGTTAGCCAAACAATGATAAAACAGCCACATCCATGACTTAAAGAGGACATGAATGAAGATCATCACACACGCACGCGCACACGCACACACACACTCAGAGAGCCAATAGAAAGACTACAGCCAAACAATGACAAAACAACCAAATCTCTGGTTACAGAGAGAACACGACTGAAGATCATAAGACAAAGATGGATTTGTTATGTATACTGAAAACTGAAAGAGCTCTGTATCAGACACCATGAGGCTGGGACTCCTGACAGGAAACAGGAAATTGAAATATGGCAGTGTATTATATCTTTATGTTGGGAAATAAGTTGGTTCCTCTTAAGTTATCTTTAATTCACGGGTCATACATGCCTGAAACATTCCATTTGTCACGAACCAAAATAAGCCATATCATATTCAGAAAAGCCTCTAAGGAATCATGTACCTCAATTAAGTGCTTCAGACTCATCAATGGAAGACCAAGATCTGAAAGTTTCTTGTTGCCCCAGTTTTCAAACCAGTGAAGCCCAACACATCAGCTAACATGTGGATAACAGCTAACTGTGTTATGATGTTATCAATCTTTGCTTCACCAGGATCACGAACCAGAACGCTCTTCATTTTGTATTTTGAAAGCAATAGCAGCACAGTCAACATGGAGTTTGATTTCTGTATTGCAAGGAATGAAGCCCACAGAAACGAACCTGCAATATCCCACACCTTCATATTTAGATGAATCCTGTTAGGGGACTTCCATGTCTTTATCATCCCACAAATTGAAATTTCATCCAGGTGCTTAGATGGTTAGGATTATGAAAATTATGTTACAATGTGCTGAAACTATCTTATAATTCTAGCCGTCAAAATTGTCATGATAAAATCCTCATTTTCAAGAATATGAGAGTATTGTAACCACTCTTGATTTGGATGTCAAATGTGGGATACAAGGCTTGAAGGGACACATGTAGAAATGGTTAACTACTGGAGTTCACGAAGTCAACCTTTGTTGTCTTGTACAAATTTGATGAGGTAAGTGCTCCAAAACAGCTTCCCGAGATAGCTGCAGCTGATCTAGGACTTAGACTTCCAAGCCTTCCTTCTTGAGCTATTCAGCATGCTGCAGCTAATGCTGGATCACCATTCACTTTCTTCACACTATCAGTAGCTGGTATCAAGTCAAAAGATTCATCTGCTTCTGTCTGTCAGAGACATCAACATGTTTCAATTCATTCATCTGCTCCTCAAGTTGTTTGAATATGAGAGATGGCAAACTAATAACCCACAGTTCACAAAAAACGGACACAATAGCTTTATGTAGAAAATATCTTCTTAAAACTACGAGGGAAAACCATATGACTTGAGAGACCATAAAGATGCTCCATCATAAATAAATTCAGTAACACAAAGCTTAACATCCCTTAAACTTGGGTATACAACTCTCAGCTCAACAACTTCCAAAAACTCGAGATTGGTACAAACAGAGAGTAAATAAGAAAATTAAACTAGTAGAAACGCTCTACACTGAGCCTACAGTGTTATACAGAAAATTGATTGAAATCGGAACACAAAATCATTGTCCGAAAGAAACACTAACTCTTCCTGTTTCTCACGCCATTCTCAGGATTTAATATTTTTGGTATTAGGCCCTACCTGCGTCTGCCTTTTATATGCAAGTTAGGAAACTGCCTTGCTTGAACACCAGTTGTGCACCAAGAAATTAACAGCCTGCCCTTGCCAATCTTCAATACCATCCTCTGTGCAAGAGCATGTCGAGCGCCAACACTATCAATCTCACACTTGAGTGCATCACTCATCAACATTCTACCAATGTCCCGTTCAAGTGGGAATCACATGCCAGCATTTGTAGATTGAAAAACTGCCATGTACAAAGACATGGAATTTACATGGAAGTGACCCACTGCATACAGCCAGAACTGGCTAATACTTATTATGCAACCATTTGTGGTCTGGCAACCATGAGTACAACAACTAGGGAGATCACCCATTAACCAATGGAGGTGTCGTACTTCAACATACCAGAAATGAGGGCATACAAAAGAACTTTGCATTTGATAACTTCACAGTTCAAGAAGGAAAGTTTCCCAACCTTGGGCTCATAGAAGGTCATTTTTCAAAGACTAATCTGAAATAAATACCTACTTTTAGTATTAGGACATGGGTAGCTAACCTTTTGCAGTACCCATGCAACAATCCCAGCAAATTCCACAATCCAAATATATCTGCCAATCCAAGAAGCATCCTTTGGTTCTGAAAAATCCACCACAGGTGCACTAAGGAGTTTGTGCTGCGAGAGTATTTGGACAGCTTCAGCCAAACTGCTATCTGAGTTTATCTCAACTATGAAAGACAAGATTGGAGCAAATTAGGAGACCAAGATTCAAAAAAAGAGAATTGTTTAACGGCAATATATATTATATCAGTAAATATCAGTAGAAGAGAAAAAATCATGCATATACCATTATATATTGAAACGAGGTGATGGCCGTTAAGCACACAGGCAGAGGATTATAAGGAATGTCCCCAACATAAGATGTTTGCAACTCACAAGTTTAGTGCAAAATTTCTTTCTGAACATCATTACATTGCAACTTGACCCTTATCCCTCAAAACTACAATAATCACTCAATTAATAGTGGCAAATCCGACAAACGACATCATCATTTTCAGAAATTTCAGTACTACATGATGGTAAACATCAATAAATGTGATCTGCTATTAGAATTATAATTTTTTTGGGCCTTTTAGCTCATTAGCAAGACAAACTAGAAATAGCTATAGAGGGAGAGAATTTGTTGGGTGTAAAAGGTTTTTGGCTTTTTAAGTGTTATTGAGTTCAATTATGTGACCTCCATTTTTATAGTGAATGTTGTCTGGTTCTTTTTACCCCACGTTATATTATTTTATCCATCTTTCTTTTTTTCTTTTTTTTTTTTTTTATATCTTTGATGTTTGTAAGCCAAAATAAAATTTTGTGATCCTTAATTCAATCCCACATCAATGATCTAAATCATTTCTGAAGGACTGCTGTTGAAAAAAGAAATGAAAGGAAAATGAGGAATTTACAGGCTTATGTCCTGAGGTTTGGGCAAACCCAGCCAACAAAACATTTGGAAAAATTCCACACCCATACTTTGAAATTCAAAACTTCAGCATAAAAGTAAAGGAATGGTCATAAAAATATACAATTTTGTTCACACAACAAATGGCATAATTTGATACATTAATATACCAAATAATACCATAAATTTTTTCAAGTGCAAAATATGGAAAAAAAAACTTTTAAGAATATTAATTTTTTGAGAATCGAGGAGATTCAAACTAAGTCCAACAACAGAGAGGGGATCTATGCAAGCTCCGTTGCATATATTGTTGGGATTTCCCAGAAGCAAAGATGCACACAACTAGCACAGTGGAAACAAACCTCTGAATGTTTGTTAACCACCAAATACTGTGAGAGTACAAGGAACAAAATATATAACCAAATATACAAAGTAGCACACTAATATTTAATGTAGAAAACCCTTCTCAATTAAAGGGAAGCCATGAGCCAAACTCCAAAAAAATCCACTATAAAAGTGCCAAATTATAAATATAACTCCAAGATTCGTCCGCAATAACCATGTAAATGATCAATTGAATACAACCCCAACACACCTAACAATTTACTAGAGAAAATATATCAAAAAAACAAGAAATTAAATGATAATACGTCCAAGAAATAAAATTATAGCAACATACTTAAGCATAGCAAATAATGGAACTTGAATCAGATCTCAACCGGTTACTGAACCTCTTTTCTTTCTCTCTTTTTTCTCTTCTCTCTCTTCTTGTTGCGCCCCTAATGCTGAAAATGATCTCTAATCTTGTCCTAAAAATCAACCAGGGCCTTTTATAACAACATTGGCACATGTGCACCCATATTATAAATTGGTACATAAACTTCCCCTGGGCACGCACAAGCGGCGGTCATTTTACTATCTATCCTCATGCACTCTTGGCCTCACACGATCAATGCCCATTCTGTGAATTGCGCACATGCACCTCTTGAGCGTGCACGAGCAGCACCACTTCTCTTCTCTGCACACATGCATCTCTCAAGTGCTAATATTGATTTTTTAATGCATGAGCACCCACTCATGCATCCATCAAGTGCTGTTTCTCACGCCACTTGAATCTTTCACTTGTGTGAGTCCTCACACCTCCGAATGATTTGTTCATTGGAAGTGGGACTCACAAAGGAGTTATACAAAACCCATCAATTTTTCGCTCTCGACCTTGTGGAGAGCCTCTCACCTCTCTAGTGACCGCTATATCTTACCATTGGCAGCTTCCCCTCTAAAGAAGCCCAGTATTGGCCACTGTAAACTTAAGTGACACCCTTTTTTACTCCAATGAAATACCCAATATTGTCACTTTGATGTCTTCACCACGGTAGCATCGCTCTCCCTTACACTACTCTTTGATTTTCTCCTACCACCTTAAACAAATTTCTCGTTGGTCACCTTAGTATTGCCCTTGTCACAATCGAGGAGGAGCTTTTAGTGAAATTCCATTGGCTTTTGCCAAATGCCAAGCAAAAGTCTTTCTCGTCAAATTCTCCGGTCGAAATCAAATTCAACTTTATGTCCATAGCATGTCGCACGCCCCTCAACATGAATTTCGTCCTATTGCTTGTCTGTAAACTAACATCCTTGATGCCGATTACCCTCAACGAGCAACTATTTCCCATCTTTAATACCACGTAGACCCAAGTGTACAAGAGGTGAAGAGAAACTTTCTCGCACTTAATGTGAGGATCCACTATCCATCACCCAACTTGTTTTCTGGCCCATAAAGCTCCATGTCTTCCCTACGTCATCGACTAGAAGGTCTCCATATGTAGCGTAGAGGTCCGATCATTGCTGTCATGATCCCTCATCTCTTGTTGCTCGCTACCATCCTCCTCCCACTTCTTCTTAGAGCGATCTCACTTTATATGGCCCTCTTACCACAATGAAAGTATTCAATGTCCTTGAACTTAGACCGATTATTACTCCTCTCTAACTTGCCACCTCTCGATCTCTTGTGCCCCTAATAGCTAGTGGACACCAAGGTACTCAGTTCCCCAAAACCTCATCACTTTCCTTCTACATATACTTATTTACAAGAAAAGGAGTGATGACTTCATCAAGGGTAAGTGTATCTCTTCCGAACAGTAGTATTGTGAGAATATGAGCATGCAAGAGTGGCAACAAAGCCAACAACAATGCCTTATTTTCATCATTGATCTTCTTATTAAGTGTCGATATTTATATTAAAATCCAGTTGAACTCATCTAAATGTTTTTCAAAGCTTCCCCCTTCTGATAATTGGAGGCCATATAATGTTTTTCTTCACATATAACCCTGTCATCAAGAATTTAAACTTATACAGACCCTCCAACTTCATCCAAACCTCCGTAGGATCTAAAAACCAGTGACTTCTTGAAAAATATTATCCATAATATAAAACTTGATCGTACAATTAGTCAAATCCCTCACATTTTACCACCCCTTATCTTTCATTCTCTCCGACTTGCTCTCCTTTTTTTCTTAATATATTTACCATTTTTTCACAGGTCAAAATGTTATTTACTCTTTCTTGCCAAACAGTGAAACTATTTTGCATATGAAATTGCTCAATGTGAAATAGAAAGTTCTTCGATATTGAAGCCATCAAATTATACTTTTCACAATGAAAAAACTTATATTTTGATACCACTTGTTAGGATTCCCTAGAATAAAAATGAACACAACCAGCATAACGAATATGTAACACCTAATCTCTCATTTCATATTTATAATGCTAGAATTATTGTGTTTTTTATAATTATTGGTAATAAATACGTTTTAAAATTAAGATTAAGTATTTGAGGCATGAGAGCTAGTACCTGATAGGCGCTCTGGTAGTGCTCATGTGCAATTTAGTGGTTCTGCCAGACAGGGTGGCGCTTGTACATGGGAAATGCACACTCTATGTGGGTTGGCAGTATGGGTCACATTCATGCGGGGGAGAGGCACTCTTATTTATGGGCTAACAATATGAATGGCGCTCATGCATGACTTGGATGCACTTGTGCGTGTATGTGTTTGGTCTTTGCGACTGATGAGCGCATAACTAGCACATGTGTATGTCTATCTATATAAGAAATTATGTGATTTTTCTGAGGCATTTCCACTGATTTCTTGAGAGAAGAAAGAGAAATAGAAAAGGAGAAGAGAGAGTAGTGGAGAGAGAATGCAAAGGAAGTTAATTTCGGAGCTATTGTGTCAAATCGAGTAAATTTTTGGTTTAAGATAAATACTTCTAAACCCATTGTTTGATTTATTTTTGAAGTTTTTTTTATTATTCTTTCATTTTTCATTTAAATATTTGTGCATGTTACCCTCTTTTGTCCCTTTAGAATATTTATTGCATGAACATTCGAACATTTTAAAGGTTTATATTTACATTTAAGATATTGGTCACAAAATCATGAAATCATTGACTATTTCACTTTGTATGCTATTTTTATAGGAAATGTTTCAAATATTTGTTATATGATACAAATTTTTTTGTTTTAACTCAATAAGAACCATTGTAATAGAATTGAAGAATTATATTTGGCCATATTTTAATATACTATATATAACTTAAAGATCAAGCCTATTATTTAAGGGTAAAAAAGTGGTGTTTGACCATGTTTATAGGGCCTATAAGCAAATGGTCCACCTATGCGTCTCAAATAATAATGTGTCAACCTTAGGCTATCAGGAATATGTATGACTTGATCTTCAAAGTTTTTCCTTTAGTATTAATTGGTATGCAAGCCAATAATCCGTAGTTCTTAGGTTTTTACATGTTTTTCGACGTATTTCATAAGTCCTTCATGTTTCAATTATGTTTTTACATATTTTCATAAACCTTCGTATATTTATATACAACCATACTTGTCATGTTTTCGAACATGTTTATCAATGATTGGACATTTTCATATTTCTATATTTGATTAGAATTCATTGTCCTTTCTACATTACACTGTTAAGTATTAGACATTTACTATATTTTAAAACCCTTCTAAATTAGTGAGCTTAAACTCTTGCAGAATTGGAAGGAGAACTATTAGAGGAGAATATTTAGGAGCTTTTACTTAAGCTTTGAGCTTGCATTTCAAATATTGTACTAGATTGGATTAATCTATAGTAATTGAATTTTAGTTTCTATAGTTTTGTTTTAGACTGATGCGCCACTATGAATTGATGTATATTTTTTTGCTATTGTATATTGGATCATTGTTAAATGTTCTTCCTTGTAGCATACTATAGATTGAGCAGGTACAGTACTTGTTTGGCAAAACAGAAATAGTTTGGCCATTCATAGGACTACAGTTTGGTTATCTTGCTTATGTTCTAGTTCAAAGCATCCGACCGGATTCTTGGTTTGCACTTTGATAAAGCTTAAGTTTTATTTTTGACATTATTATTATTACATGCTTATACCAGGGTCGGGACAGGATATGAATCCCCAAATTCCTGTCAGTCATCAACCATAAAATACTGTGATAATCAAGGAACAAAATCATATAACGAAGCACACAAAGTTATACAACAATATTTAACGTGGAACACCTTTCTCATCAAAAAGAAAAATCACAAGAAAAACTCTAAAGAAACCCCACTACAAAAATTTCGACTACATATATAACCCCTTTTGAGATCCCTCAATGATAGCCCATGTGAATAACTAATTGAATATAATCTCAACACACCTAGTAAACTACTAGAAAAAATACATCGAAAAATCGAACAACCAAATGATAACACATTCTAGAAATAAGATTAGAGTAATTTATTGAAACTTGGTAAAGAATAAAATTTGAGTCGGACCTCAACTGGATGTCAAAGTTCTTCTCCTTCTCTCTTTTCTCTCTTCTCTTTTCTTGTGGTGCTCTTTGTGCTAAAAATAATATCTGATATTACCCCTAAAAATCTTGCAAGGCATTTTTTTATGCTTTGGCACATGAGCGCTCCTTTGTCGTACATGAGCACCACCGATTCCGCTATCTGCTCACATGCGTCTCTTAGGCACACATGAGTGACATCTATTCTACTACCTACACACATGCACCTCCTCATGTATTGATTCTTCTTTTCCTATGCATGAACACCCACTCATGCGTCCATCAGACGTTTTTCACATCACTTTAATCTTTCGTCATGTTGGGTTATGGGTCACTCCCGTGTGGGCTGATACTCGACTGATAGGCCGTCCGGTAGTTTGGACAACGACACATGGGACTTATACTAAGACAAAGGATTGTAGTGTTCGCGCGTGAGGCAAGTTGTCTCATCTGAGAGGCGACCGGACTGCTGAGTCTAAAGGGTGACCGAACTGCCTAATCCCAAAGGCGACTGAATTGCTGAGTCCGAAAGGAGATTGGACTGCAGATGCAAAGGGTAGATCGGACTACCAAAACCCAAGGGCAACCGAACTACTTATACTGAAGGATGTTTAGCTGCTAGTCCCAGTGGCTTATAATGAAAAAGCACGCGAAACTCACTTTAGGGTTTATAAAAACAGAACGATAGTGAGGAAATCTTGATTTCATTAGAAACACCTTGTAAAATCAGATTAGAGAGCACCATCAGTGAGAGAAAATAAAAGAGAGAGAGAAGTGAGGAAAAGTTGTTTCATTTTGTCTTCACTGTTGCTCGGGTCTATTTAATAAAAGGTATTGAGCTTTTGTGCTTTTGTATTTGGGGTTTATATAACCAATTTTATATAGTGAAGATTTTCGGACGCATAATCCCGTAGTTTTTCTCTATTATTCAGAAAAGGATTTCCATGTAAAATTACTTATATCTTGTCGCTTTATTTTATGATTGTTATTTACCTCCTGTGCGTTGTTGTCGTTGTTCCTTTTGATTCATCCAAGTCGTGGGCGAAGTCCCAACACTTTGCTCATGCGGGTCTTTGCACAAGAACTGAATGAATCTCTAGATGACCCATTCATCATGAGAGTGTCTAATAAGAAAGTGACCCAAAACCCAGGTGACGGCGTGTAGCTTAACATTGGGGGGGGGGGGGGGGGGGGCGGAAGGAAAATACGAAAATATACTCACAATCTAAAAACCCATGGATCAACGACACAATAACGAGAAATTCAAGACTAACGAAAACGAAGTCGAATAAATATCAATGATAAGTTAGACACAACTCAATCAATTTCCAAAACATTACCGCAAGAAAAAATATATATATCATCAGCATGCAATTAAGCGCGATCGAGTAGAATTTCGGCGCATTAAATTACCTAGAGAAGCAGCAGCTTTAGGAAACGAAGACACCTGAATATCTTCGAAGCAAGCATTCAATTTCTCAGTAGGAGTCAAATGCGGCTGCTGAATGTCCCATAGATCTTCCACTGGCATCCCGAGCTTCGCTTCCGGACTCGACATTTTAACACTCAGACTCGTCATTTGTTCTCGCTCTTGGAACGCTTCTTCGATCCTCCTCTCCGTCGCCCTCCTATCGACCACGATGTTACTTGCTGTCTCTTTTTCTCTCTTGTCATCTTCTCTCCTGAGTTGAGCCTCCGTTCATGAGCGATCTGAAGCTCACAATTATTAAAACCAATTCTAAGGTGTCCGGAAGGGGACGCCGATGAATATTCAAGTAAGGCGCGAAGATCCGCTGCGATGCGAGAAATAAAGTATGCGGCGTTCCTATCAAAACCGTCCAAGAATTTTAGAACATATTATAATTTTTTATTCTAATTTTGATAAAATAATTCATATTTTATTAACCAGAATTTGA
>JAODPA010068974.1:0-10019 GCA_025585075.1 Nepenthes mirabilis | reverse complement strand
ACCGAAGTAACCGTAAGAACCATGTGAAACCAGCGATTCAAGATGTAATCATGAAAATCCCGTGAGAATTAAGTGATTCCGAATGATGACCAATCAGTGTAACCGTGAAAACAGTGAGAATCAATTGATTCTGATTAATAATCAATCAACGAAACCGTGAGAACCGTAGGAATCAAGTGATTCCAGATGTCCCCTGTTCCCTCTGATGATTCATGATTGTTGAGATTTCATGTTTTCCCCCTTTCAGTTATTGCCTCTATTGCTTTCTATTGTGAGTAGTGTGTTATGATTATACTTGCTGAGTTGTACGCTCACTCTTGTTGTTTATCTTTCCAGATGAGAACACTTAGCTGGCGCCGGATTAGTTAGCGCAAGGAGAGGCTTGCATTGATGAGTTTAGTTGGACATCAAGTGCATTGAAGATTTGGTCATATGGTTGTAATGAAATGTAGCAGCCACTCATGGATGGATGTGGCCTGTTATTATTTTATGATTTTGTTATGCTTCCGCAGATTATGATGATATAGTATGCTTCCGCGTTTGTATTGATGTTTTGAGTTTTGTTTCATTTTAGATGACATCTCTTTAGAGCTAATACGGTAGATAGGAGTACTGTATTGGAGCCATGGATGATATGACAGATGTTGTGATCCTGTGTGTTGTGTTGTAGGCTTTGCGTTAATTATTTTGTTAGATGTGTGCTTGTACAGGATGTTTTTATACAGGTTATATTTTTTGATTTTCGTCCAGTTGCAGAGGAAACTCTGCCGAAATTTCTGTAGAATCCATAAGTATTAATTATGGACTTTGGTTTATATTACCAATGACGGAGGTTATTCGATGGAGAATAATCTGGTCCATCACAGTTATTGTGAAACTCTGATAGATTTATAAAACTGAAAGAGGTTTTCAGTTATGAAATAAGAAGAGAAACTATTTTTGATACTCTTAATTAGGACCTAGGACTAATATATGGTCACGTGAGGTTCTCCGGCATGCCTTAGGACATTACGGTGGTAATCGAGGATAACTCCGTCCATAGAGTTATACGTAGTTTTCCCTTCTAGACTTTTACAGTGGAGGCTGGTATTTCTCCAACCCTAGAGGTCAAAAATCCTCAGTTGTCTTTGATTTGTGTGTCATAAACATGGTCGGTCCCTATACCGTCACTGATACTGGCCTTTGATTGTGTGCAAAAACACAATCTATTCCCAATTATTTGCCCCCGCAACTAGTTGGGTACGCTAGTTGGGTCCTTAGGATATTTAACTAGAGTTTCTAACGAAAGCAAATGAGATTTAGAACTGTTTTATGAAACTGCTACTTATTTAAATAGAAACATGCTATGCTCCTATTTCCATGAACTGCCTCTGTTTTTCTAATCTGATTTTAATGTGTTTTTCTGTCCTAACATGACTTATGTTTCCTGAGACCAGTTTATATGAAAATTATGCTTTCTTCATGATTATTGCACGTGTTTCTACTCATCTGCACATATATTCTGCTTGAAAGCATAAATAATGATTTCTAAAACATATTCACGCTGAATTGTACCTTTCTCATGCTTTTTGTATATTATCTCTGCTCTCTAACTATTTATGGAACCTTCTGTATCTATATTCTGTATAAGATCATTATAATTTGCATGTGTAGTACCTTATTGGGCCTTGGCTCACTATTTTTCTTTTCCCCCTCCAGATAAGGTTATAGAAAAGATACTAGAGAATTACGTGTAGTTAGAGATTAGCAATGAAGGTTATGGAGCCTCAGTGAAGCCATAAAGATTACCTTAGAGTAATGCTTTGGGACATCTATAGTCCTACATGTTCCAGAGAATCTTGTAAAGAAAATTATGTATTAACAACTGTGATATGTTTTATATTCTGATGGAACAGAAATTATGCTTTCATGGGTTTACATAGTTATTTTCACTACATATTTTTTAGTTTTCTATACAGATCCTAGATGGCATCTCTTGTCTTAATTCTGGTATAGTTGATAGGGTTGTGGAATTAATGTCATGAATGGCATCTGTGGTCCTGTGAATGCGTGTAGTTGAAAAACTGTGGTATTATGGATAGTTGTGTGCTTGTACTGATCCTACTTTTGCATTATGGTCAAAATTTTGAGGTTTGGATATTATACATGCTCTGTACTAATGCATATAAATAGGTTGTATATTTAGATTTTTG
The DNA here is from genome assembly GCA_025585075.1 of Nepenthes mirabilis. Classification (NCBI taxonomy): domain Eukaryota; kingdom Viridiplantae; phylum Streptophyta; class Magnoliopsida; order Caryophyllales; family Nepenthaceae; genus Nepenthes; species Nepenthes mirabilis. Next base: position 7,827 of record JAODPA010068974.1, on the reverse strand, counting down.
TCCAATTTTAGATAGAACTCTACTAAAATTTCTACAGAATTTATTGATAAAAATTTATGATTTCTATTCTGAATCTGTCTGACGGGGGATCCTATGGGAATTAGGACTCATTTCATCACAAATGGTATCAGAGAAATGAGATGCCTTAGGAATGATCTGAATCGTATGTAGAAGCTTAGAAAATGATCCTGACTGACTGAATAAATAGGTATAGGCATTAGATGAACTAAGTCTTAGGTATTCTAGTTTATCTAAGTTAGAAATTTACTTGAACCAGGACTTAGTGATTAGGTTAAATCGATATTGAATGTAGGCTAGACCTAGGCCGATTATTGTAGGTTTAAGGATTTAGGTCGAATTATTTTGTGTTATGGCAAGATGAAGTGGTTAGAATTAGATGGAATGTTTAGATTGTGGCCTTAAGGATTTAATTTAAAATGCATTGGTTCTAACCCTTCCTCTGAGCTGATTATTGGAGATTAGGGATTGAAAAGAAGTCTTTGAGATAATGCTTTACTTGGGATAGTTTGACCGCATGATAGAGGATTTCCTATGTCCTCTCGGGTCAGATAAAGAGGAAGTTCGGTACCTGACACTAAGGTTTTGCAATGCTAAGTATAAATGGCGTATTAGGCGATGTCTGGAGAGTTATTCAGTGAATATGGAATTTAGCGGAAACTATTGATAGAAAGGATCTGCCCATCTTACCTTCTGGCTACTAAATGAAGTTACTATGAGGTGGTGCCGAGATCGGCAATGATCTTGAGAATTTGAATGGAAATGATGAGGATATTAGGTGAAATTTGAAATAATCAGAAGCTAATGATTCGATAAATGGGAATTTTTAAGATTAAGATATTCATGGGATATGTAAAGAATCACCATGAACCGGTTGAAAACATGAATGGAAAATTCTTATGATTTTTCTTGAAGTTAATCAAATAGTAAGGCCCCTGGGGTTTAGTTAGATTATTGTGAAAAATTGAGTGATCTGATTGGGAAAAATAACTTGGCTAAACGATAGAATATTAAATTGCCAAATGTTGAAGTTTTGTCAGTAACTAGAAATTATGACAAGTAGTTAGATGAGTATTTGACGGGAAGAAGGAATATTTGTTTGTTTGGTTGATATGGCGAATAAGTGAAACTGATGATCTTGAATTGATCTTTCAGTGATGCAAATCCTTTTGATGATAAAAAGATACTTGAGGATACTTAATATAAATTGTATCGAGGGAATATGACACCCTGTAGAGGTGTACTTCTGATTAATAAAATTAATTTGAATTAAGAATTTTGAGTAAGAGACAGGGTTAATCGAATTAAGAATAAGCATTAAGTCTAATTAGAGAATGGGATTGCCTTTCTTGAAGTCAGTAGGTAAATGTTTGAAAATATAGCCAAGAAAGCTTTGAGGAGAAATGTAAGTCCAAGCCAAACTATTTTAATGGATGGATTAGAGGCAATTAAAATTTGCATTGGTCTCTTAGGATTTGTGCAGAATCGGAAGAGCATCAGTTAGAAATGGTCGAATGAGCTTTAAGGCCTCTGAAAAGTAGGATTAACTAATGACCAGGTAAATTAGCATAAATGATATGTTTTGAGAAAAATTGGGATTCTATTAGCCTGAATTAATAGGTAATCACCCCCAAGTAAAGTGGGAGAGAAGTTTATGGTTTGAAATGATTTCACCCATAAGTAGAGTTTTGTGATGAGGTCCTTACCTTGGAAAAATTATGAATGATGTCTTGGGAGGATATCTATGTCTCGCGGATCTGAGAGTTGAGAACTGTAATAGGTAGATTTCGATATCTTTTAAGGAAAATGAAAGTTAAGATCGATAATTGATATTAAAAGCTTTCGTGTGAGGAATTATAGAATTTTCTCGGACCCAGCTTCGATCTTATAGTCTTGGAGATTAATGTGGTTATGTTATGAGGAAGATATAACCTTAGGAGATCCTGAGCGGATTAATCTGTTTAAGGAATATATTTTCCTATACAGCTCAGGGATCGATGCCTTTGGGTTAAGTGAGCAAGTAATTCCTAATTACAACTGAAGCTATGTTCTTCCATTATTTGAAATCAACAATTAGAAGTCTCTATTTGAAAAATTGTGGTGACGGTCTTGGGTGATAGTTTTGTCTTGGGAGAATTTGTGGTAATGTTATAACTGAGGTTGACCTTGGGATAAATAGGAGAGAAATCCCTAGTTTAAAAGTTGTTCTTCTATCGGTTGAAATTAGCACTGGGAATTCTCTATTTGAGGACTTGAGAGTGTCGCCTTGGGTGATGACTTGTCCAACGAATTATGTAGATGAACTTCAGTATTTTAAGGGAAAATGAACATCAATACTGGTAATGGATGTCAAGCGTTTATAGATGGGGCATGCTTTTAGTGTCTCATAGGAAACGAGAAAGGAAATTATGTGTAAGCGTACTTGTTTGGGGCAATAGGGTGTTACATTCTTAAGTTAGGAAAAACAAAATCATGTCCGAAATGTGAAAGTTATGAAGCTAGAAGAGAGAAGTCCTATGGTCTTGTTTTTGGACAACCGAAATGACCCACCTATGGTGATTCTAGATGACGTATTTGGATTGAATCAGTTGACTCCTTAATATACCGATGAGGTTTTAAGGTTACTAAATGTATAAGTATTGGATTGGACAATAAATCTAAAGCCACATTGAAACCGTGGTGACTGTATAAATTGTAATTTCTGATCTTGCTACGGATTAAGGGTTCATGAGAGTTGTTTCCTTGGTTTGGGAACTTTGAGATTTTGAAGTTGTTAAGTGTTAGGATCTCGAGGTCTAAAGCGGCGGTCTAAAACTCTACTGAATCCATGGTAACTATTATAGTCAGGATTTTTTGTTCTGAGGTGAACTGAGGATCTGTAAGAGTTAATCTCGTAATGTGACTATCCTAAGGGCAATGTTAATCACGATTAGCGCATAATTTGGATGTTCAAAATAGGAAATATATCTTATGGCACTGTCAAAGTGAGGACATACCAACGAAAGGGTGGGAATGTAAAGTATCCCGCTTTTTAAGCTTAATTATGGCATGAAATTTATGTTGGGACTTTAGTTAAGCTTAGTAAAAGAATTGAAATGTTAGATCGTGATAGTGATAGTAAACTGTAATCGAATGATTCAGAGTTAAACGATTTAGTCAGAGTGTGCAGCGAAAGATGTAGAGAACATGTATATTTTAGGATTTGAATTAAAGTTCAGAAGAAACGCTCAATCTCAAGGTTTTACTTAAAGGAAATAATTTTGCTTGCTTAAGGTTTAGAACCAGGACAGAAAATAGTTAAGGAATTGAACTTGCTTATAGATCCAACGGATCCGGATGAGTATGGAACAAATCAAGTACTAAAATTCAGAATAATTTGGAGAATTAAGGTTATTTTAGGATAACCACCTGAATCTGGAAATGATTTGGAGACATTAATAAGGTCTCTTAATTAAGAAATTTAAGGATCGTTAAATTTTGAGGATAAAATTTTTCTAAGTGGTGAAGAGTACAAGATCCCGATCCCAAAATATGATAATTAGAATGCAATTAAGTCAATAATGACCCAGGATTGAGTTTAAGATGTGGAAAAAGTGAGTTTGGAAGTAAAAGAGGAAATTGGGTCTTCTAAGGTACAGATTTCCAAGATATGTGATTAATATGGGTGAAGAGGTTTTAAATTTTCAAAATATGGTAATCGAGAGGTAATTAAGTTAAAACAATTGAATTAGGGTTAAAAAGATACGGGAGGAATCGAATTAAAAAGCCCGAGGTTCCAGAATTGGTAATCGGGAGCAGAAGTTGTAAACTGAGCAATATTAATTTGTAAATAAGATTTTGGACGTTAAATTACGATAATCATCATTTATTAAGGTTATATAATCAAAAATGGGGTTTAAGGATGTGAGGAATTGGGTTATAAGGGTCGAAACGGGTCCCAAATGGCGAAAACCCAACGTTTTCATGCTGCAGGCTCGATGTGAGCCTGACGAGCACCCGAGCAGAGCTCGAGCACCAGTCAGGCGCCATTTTACTAATGTGACCGCCCGAGGCGAGGCGGGAGAGAGGAAGGTTACAAGAAGTGCGCTCGATGACCACTTGAGCACTGTCCGGGTGTGATTTTGTGAATGGTGTGACGAACCAGGTTATGTTCCTTAAATAACCCTTCATCAATAAAACTTTATTAGTATCCAGAGTTTTCTCTATAACTGGACAAAAGACCGATATACAACTGGTTAAATAGGCTAAGCATACTTTTCACAGGATCTCAAATTTGCCATATCAATCATGGCTTCAATACAGTATTCTGACTTTACTGTATTAGATCTAGAGAGATGCCATCTAATAACCCAAACCTCGAAATTTAAAATAAAAGCGGAAGCATACTATGATACCATGAACTGCAGAAGCATAATAAAATCATAAATCATACCTAACCTTGAGTGGCTGTCCCTATCAAATTTGATGTTCAAGTCTTTGTTGTACTTGTCTGTCTAGTCCCACCAAGCAAGCCTTTCCTTGTTCTATCTAAATGCTTTCATCTGGGAGGAAAACAACAGATAGCAAGAGTGAGCTTACCGCTCAACAAGTATAATCATACATCACTTATCAAACTGTAAATATGATAATGGCAAGGGTCAACATGCATTTGAGGTATAATGAGACATGTAAGGGAAGGAACATTTAGAAGTATCGATTTGTCGTTTACTATGTCTTGGAACATGTAATTGTTGTTTGAATCATGCTTTCTATTTTTTTTTTACTTTAATCTTTGCGGACCAGGGCTAGTAGGTCGTACTAGCGAATGCTGCGAGAGAACGAGGAAAGGATCATGATACTCCACATGATCTAAGGCTGTGAGGGATTATCTTTAACGACCCTCCGGGTGGTCGTGCACATCACATCGTGCCGTATCGTATCGCCCCATTCCCCCGGGGTACCAGGGCAGTCCTCGTTCTTCCACAATAGTATCCTAATGCGTGACACGGACACCACCTGCTTACACAAACAGCCAGAATACGTGGCCCAAGTATTCTTCGGGTTCATACCGTGATGGACGTGTCAAACCAGAGAATACTACCCGTCTAAGAGTCCATGGTCCTAGTTTCATGATTCTTTTTTCCATAATTCCTTTGAAGGAAAGTCCACCGTATTTCATATGTCGTATCTCCCATCACACGGGAGGTTTTATCATCTCTCCCACCACACGGGAGGTTTCATCAATCACATATCCATTGTGGACTTCCTTTCGTTCCATTTTCCCATTCGTTCTTATTTTTACTTGAAGACTTTAGCATTTTCCATAATTCATTTTATAAGCATGATGCACAGTATTCAAAAGGAATTGGAATTCCTTATTGCTGATGAGTCAATCACATTGGGGTCCTTCGGAGCCCTTTTCTGAATCTTACGATTTCAAATGCTCTTTAGTCATAACTTTCATGACAAAGGGATGCATATTTTTCATTTACTTCATGTGAATCGGAATAACATTTTGTTTAAGGGATCCGGTCATTGTGAATGGATAGAATTTCATGAGATCGATTGCCCGGCTATTATGTGTGTATGGTCGGGATGTAGTGATTCATTTCTTAGGATTAATTTAGGAGAATACAAAAGCGAAAGCACTCCTATTTAGTTGTTCACTTCGGGTGAACAGTAACAGGAGGTATTTTGGGGGTCCCAGGCGCCGCCAACGGATCAATTCTTGTGAATTCGGACGCCCGGTCGGTATGTATACATATTTGGGATGTTTCATTATTAATCATGGGCTATATAATTTTCATAGTTTGGGTGGGTATCGGAACGATAATACCATTAATCACAGTATAACAAATAGTGAGTATGAGAATACTTGCCTCGATGTGCTCCATATTTTCTCCAACTGGCTTGTGCTCGGAATTGGACTCGAAGGCCTTCATTTCCTTTCTTCTTCTCCTCCTCTCTCTTTCTCTCTCTTCCTCTCTCTCTTTCTCTCCCCGCGCTCGCCCCCTGCCCGCTGGCTGGCGGCCTTTTTATAGGCAACGGGCCGCTCGAGCGCCCGTCGGGCGAGCAGCGAGCGGTGGAGGATTCTGGAGGATTCGGGAGAGTTCTGGAAAATTCGCTCGAGCGGAGCTCGAGCGCCTAGCGAGCGCGAGAGGTTTCCAGAGGGTTATGGAATATCCGCTCGAGCGGGCTTCGAGCGCGCTTCAGGCGGGGTAGCTACTGGTTTCTTTCGGCTCGAGCGGGGCTCGAGCATGCTTCAGGCGGCCAGGCTTTTAGTGTTTCTAGGCTCGAGCGGGATGGAGCATGTGGTGAGCTGGGGAGCTTTAGGTGATGTTTTAAACATCAAAGGTTCCAAGATACATATATAATCATCCAATATTATGTAAAGAAATATGCCTAGTCTCACGTTTATTCTATTTTTGATTTGGGAACCTTACAAATGGAATGCCGGAAGGGCGCTCGACAAGCGCCGGAGGCGGTGCCATGTCTGAGAGGGAGTGCTCGAGTACCCCGATAGGAATAAAACCACGCCGTGAGTTTTCCTTCGGCCATTTCAGCCTGCCCAGCGAAGGAACTGCGGGAGTGAAGAGAGAAATGGAAGAGAGGAGGAGGAATCCAGCCGTTCCACTCCGATCTGTATAAAAATAACTGTAGATCAAGTTTAGGCAAGTGTACTCTGAACATTTTTTACTGTTTTTGTAGTGTTTCAATGTCTCAAATATTGTATTTATACTTTAAATACATGGTTTTGCATATTTACTATAGATAAATCCGATTTCTGTAAATTAATTGGACAAATTTCATATTTATATGTATATACTGTAATATTTGGCAACAATTTCATGAAAATGCATGTGTTAAGTGTCCGTTTATCGTCCAATAATTTCGGTCAAACCCTACGTGAGACCCCCGAAATAAAGTGATAATTGGAAGTAATTAAAATGATGATAATCATTAAGAGGCCAAACATGTATTGAAAAATGATAATTGAATGTAAAAAGTTAAAAAAATACCCGAGTTCAGCAAGCAGCTAAGTGGCGCCTACCATGCGCCCGAGGCGCTACAGCGAGCGCAAAAATCTAGTGGCTACTTGCTTGCCGCGCGCAAGGCACACTCGAGCGAGCCCCTTGCAGAAACCCTGCGCTCGTAGTGCACCCTTTGGGCACTCGAGCGAGCACTAGCAGAATGTAGCACGCTCGAGCGCAGCCCTGACTTTTGCCCGCATGCTGACTTCCATTTTGTTATAAAATGAATGGGAAAAAGGGAAAGTGAGAGAGAGAGAGCAGAGCACGCACGAAGAAGAAGAAGAAGAGAAGAGGAAAAAGGGAAAATCACTTGTTCCAATCCACATCCAATAAAAATAACAGTAGATTAGGGCAAGACAAGTGTACTTCGGATGTTATTTTTCATTTTTACCGATTTCTCTTACTTTAAAGTTGATGAAAGTGCTCTAAAATGTTATTGTTGCATGTTTAGAGTAAACGAAGCTTGATTCCCTCGATTGTTCGGTTAGATTTTGTATTTATCCGTGTTTATTGCAATTTTTGACTTCGATTTCGTAAACAAGCATGTAATTAATATCCGATTTGGTCCCCGAAGCTTATGATGAAACCCTAACTCGAAATTATTAGGAATTTTTGGTTAAATTGCACGATTTAGTATATGTGTACGGATTTATTGTGACGTAATAGATTATTCCCTATTGAATAACCTACGTCAATAATCCAGGGACAAAATAAGAATATAATAATTGCAAATTCTACTGAAAATTGGGCAGAGTTCCGTTTGTAAATCGGACCTTTCCAAAATACAAACACCTGTAAA
>JAODPA010068973.1:0-10019 GCA_025585075.1 Nepenthes mirabilis | reverse complement strand
ATCTAAATTCAATCCACCAATCTAAATACTCTAAATTTATCAGGCCCAAATATTTAGGCCCAATTCAATGGTCCATATACTTCAAGTTTATATTTTCAGCCCAAATTATGAAACTTTATGTTTAAAATCACTGAAAATAATTATCTCAACTAAATAATAAAATTAAAATTATTTAGGGTGTTACACTTATCCTTCGTCAAAGGATGTCGTCGCATCTCGTGTATTTAATGGGCAGCTCAATCCAGTAAAGTGGATGTCATCGCAAGTCCCACAGAGCTGCGCTAAAGGCTAGCTGGGTTTTCAGGCCATAGCAGTTGGACTCCGGGTCTAGCCCTTTTCTATTGCGGTATCCGCATTAGCTGCGTGGCCCCCACTCAGGGCGTCGTTGTCACCATGTGCAAGGTCCTAACCAACGATCATTGTAAACTAAGGGTGCTCCCTTTTTCGTGAGAAGGTCGCCGTACGCCTACTATTCTTTCCCCCTAAGGTTTTGATGGCTGTAAGTTGGAAAACTTCAAAAGCCCCTAGGTCCGACGTTTTCACCGCCTTGGTCATCTTGTTCGGAACCATGATTCTCTAGGCCGCACGGGCCCTATGGCAGAGAGTCGGGATTTGGTGGTGACCGCTTTCGGGTCGTTTGGCACAAGGCCAAGGTAGCGGGTCGCTTGGGATCCTTTTGACACAGAGTCAAAGTCTTAATGTGGCCGCTTTGGGGTTTTTTTTTTTTTTTTGATAAGTAAGTGATTTGGATTAATGGGAGAAAAATTTACAAGTAAAGATTTATCTCCAAGTGGTATTCCGACTTGGGGATAAACCAAAGTCGCTAGGGCATACCCCGAGCACTTTGATACAACGGATGAAACCAACTGAAAAACAAAAATGCTGGTATTCATACAACACAAAAAAACCACTATAACATCAGTAAAGCGGTTCCAAATAAAAATAAACATGCCAATCCAAGGACAAGCAGTAGCCAGCAGCCACATCAACTGCTTTCCAGCACCATTGACCTGCAGGGAAGAGGCTTAAGCCATTTGCACAGCAGCAAAGAGATTCGACAGCAAATCCTTACTTCAACAAAAAACTACATCTGCTCCTTCAAAACACAGGAGCATCAGCAGCCGTGTCCCCTTCGAACATGACCAGCAGATGCAACCTCACCAAATGGAGTACATCCCGACCAGCAGCTGAATTCCAGCGAAACCAAGCCACCGCATCCAGAACAGCATTCCAGCAGCTCCAACAGGCTAGGCCAAGACAGCACCAGCAAAATTCATCAGAGTTAACCATGCACTTTGCAACCCAGCAGCAACGCAGGCAACGATCAGCAAACCAGCGCCAAAGAATAAATGGCATGCTACACGCCCGGGCAGCATGAGAATCAGGATCGGGCAACAGCTCATCGTGACCGAGAACCTCAACCGCAGCAAACTCACCAAATTAATACGAAGATGAAGCCAACAGCTCAATCCAAGCCAATTCCACCACAATAGGAGGATCACCAACAGATGAAACACTGCCTCAGCCAACTCTTCAGCAACCCAGTCTAGAGGTTCCAGACCCGAGCAGCACGGGCTCCCCCTTCCGAAAACAAGCACAAGGCCAAAAGGAGCACCACGAGACATAGTAGCAACAGAGCCAGCACCACGAGACGTTCATCTGCATCAGATCCAAAGAGTAGCACAAGGCCAAAAGCAGCTACAGGCAACCAATTCCGAAAACAAGAGCAACTTGCCCTGAAACAATGGACGTGCCCAAACACAAGGCATCCAAAAGGAGGCATCCACATATTGGCAATAGGTCAAATCACCAAATTCAACATATCGCCAGACAGATGGAGAGAACAAAAGCACCATCGAGCAGATATGCTGCTCTATCGCATCGATAGGGATTCCTGCATCCAATCCAGAGCCACGCGCACAGGACCTTCATCTGCATTAGAGCCATATAGCAACGCGAGAGCCGATATGAGCTACAGACAGCAACTTCCATAACAAATCCATCTGAATAACGCAGAGAATGGCAACACAAACCAGGAACCATAATATCCGCAGGAAACCAGAACCAGGGAGACTCAACAGCCAGTGACCATAGCATGGAAGCCAAGCTAAGGCCGGATGCGAGAAACCCTAACAATCAAATTTCAAAACTGAAATTTGAAATGAAAATGTGAAATTTGAAGCAAATGGAACATGAAAGAAAGAGAGCCCAGAGAGTAGCCAGAGCTCCTCTCTGGAATAGCCACAGCCGACACTACAAACAAGCGCGAACAGAGAAGACAGAGATGCGAACCAGTGAGAGCATCAGAACCTCAAAGGAAGAAAGAAAAGGAAAAGGAAGAGAGAGGACGCAGGGCTTCGAAACCGGGAGACATCACCAAACCCTCAGAGGGCTCTGTGCCGCCTCGGACAGTTTGGAGAACTGGATCCGACGGGAATAAGGGTCGACTACGGGGATGGGCCATGGGAAGCAGCCCGGAGACCGGCCAAGGCCGGCTCCGACATCGCCCGGCAGAGAAGGCTCGAAGAAGCCGCAGGAGACAAATTCAAAATTCAAAAAGAATTTTGCCGCTTTTGGGTTGCTTAACGCATGGTCGAGGTTTTGAGGTGGCCGCTCACAGGCCGCTTGGCACGATGCCAAGACCTTGTTTTTCGGATGGACGATAGTCCTCCCGACTTAGGGGCAGTCTAGGTCGTTATGCTTTTGGGATGTCATACATGCCAACACTTACATGAATGGTGATACAAGTTAACAGAAATGATTAATATTATTAGATAAATACTCAATGTATGTACAATCACTCTTCATGATGCACGTGTATGCCTTACCTGGGGCTGCGTTACGCTCTTGGTAGTATTTCCTTAGGTTGGTGGTGTTCCAAGTCCAAGGGACCAATTTGCTATTCTGGGCACGTAGCTTGTACACTCCGCCGAAGCGGAGTTCGGCCTGGTGGTGAATAACGCTTTCGCCTTCCCTTTCCACCCGGGTTCGATTCTCCGCGGAAGCACCCGTGGTACTGAGCCTCCCAAAAAATCCTTTGGGGTTTCTGGGTTATGGGGCCGCGAAGCGGTGGGGCCAGTCACGTTAAAAGGCTTACCCTTAACACAGTTTTCGTCGAAGCGGAGTTCGGCCTGGTGGTGAATAACGCTTACGTCTTCCCTCTCCACCCGGGTTCGATTCTCCGCGGAAGCATCTGTGGTACTGTGCCTCCCAAAAAATCTTTCGGGATTTCTGAGTTATGGGGCCGCAATGCGGTGGGGCCAGTCACGTTAAAAAGCTTACCCTTAACACAGTTTTTTACTTACCAAAAAAAAAGCTTGTACGCTCCACTATGGAGGATTGCGGAAACGAGGAATGGGCCTTCCCATCTAGGGGAGAGTTTGTTCCTGCTCGTGGCCTTTCCCACGGCCTCTACACTCTGGAGGACTAGATCTCCAACCTCGAGTGGGCGTGCCTTCACCCGCTTATTGTAATACCACGTAATGCACTATTGATAGGCTACAGTCCGTAGACGGGCTGCGTTTTGAACTTCTGGGAGCAGGTCAAGGCATTCTCTAAGTCTTTAAGGGTTTGTAGTTAGATCGAAACATTCAACCCGCAGGCAGGGTAATCCCACCTTAACAGGGACTACGGCTTCAGCTCCGTAGTAGAGACTGAAGGGCATCTCTCTCGTTAGTTTTCGCTGGGTTGTTCGATATGACTAGAGTACGGATGATAGCTTATTGACCCACGAGCCCCCTGCGTCCTCCAGTTTGGTCTTCAGCCCGTACAGCAACGTGCGGTTGGTGACCTCAACCTGCCCATTGGCTTGAGGGTATGCCATGGATGTATGAACGAGCCTAATGCGCAGGTCTGTGCAGTACTTTGTGAACTGTTTACCAGTAAACTAGGTTCCATTGTCGCTCACTATGACCTTAGGAATCCCAAAGTGGTAGACGATGTTTTGGCGGAGGAATTCTTTTGCATTCTGCTCGGTGATTCGAGCCAGAGGAACTGCTTCTACCAACTTGGTGAAGTAGTCAATGCCGACGATGATGAATTTTCTTTGCCCGGAAGCCAAAGGTAGCGGTCCTAGGATGTCGAGCGTCCACTGTGCAAATGGCCACGAGGACTGAAGGCCGCACAGTTCCGCATGTGGCAGGTGTGTCACGAATCCGTGGACTTGACAGCTTTCGCATTTTCTTATGAATTCCATGGCGTCTCGCTTCATGGTTGACCAAAAGAGACATTGTCGCATGATCTTGAATGCGAGATTCTTTCCTCCGATGTGTGAGCCGCATATGCCAAGGTGGACTTTACTCAGAGTATACTTAGCCTTTTCGGGGGTCAGGCATTTCATGTAAGGAGTAGAATATCCCCACCTGTATAACCTTCCATCAATGATCACGTACCAGCCTACTGTTTTCTTAATCTGTTTGGCCTAGTAGGCATTTTTGGACAGAGTTTGTCAGTCAGATACTTTCTATACGGAGTCATCCAGTTGTTACCCTCATCAATCTACAGCACTTCTTGGTCCAAGGAGTCAACACTGGGCACATCCAGAGACTCCCGTGATTCCCTGGCGTACTGCTCCGGGGATCCTGCGACTGCGTCCCTGGCCAGCCGGTCATCTTTCCAATTGTCGGCCCTAGGGACATGTTTAATCCGGAAGTGATCGAATCCCTGGATCAGGGTCTTTACCATTGCCAAGTATCTCATGAGCTGAGTGTTCGACGCTTCGAAGGTTCCATAGATTTAGTTGACCACGAGCTCCGAGTCGCTGTGCACGACTAGCGATTTTGTGAAACACTCCTTAGCCAGATGGAGTCCTGCAAGAAGGCCTCATACTCCACCACGTTATTGGTAGCGGCGAAGGTCAGTGCAACAGAGTACGTAATCTCCGCGTTGTCCGGAGTCTTTAGCACGATTCCAGCTCCGCTGCCTTCTTGAGTGGATGATCGGTCCACATTTAGGGTCCATGTCGAGATGCTGAGATCGCCTATGCTTCCCGGGTCACCAGGGTCATCTAGAGCCGGGGTCGCCGCCTCGACGATGAAGTCTGCTAGGGCCTGACCTTTGAGGGCCGGTTGAGGTCAAAACTCTATGTCAAACTCTCTCAACTCTATAGCCCACTTGATCAGTCATCCAGAGGTCTATGGTTTTTGCAGGATTGACTTCAGAGGTTGATCCGTTAGAACAATGATTCGGTGGGCTTGGAAGTAGGGCCGCAGCTTTCGTGCTGAATAGATGAGTGCCAGCGAGATCCTTTCGACATGCGAATGCAGGCCTCTACCTCTGTCAGTACCCGACTTATGTAGTACACTGGTTGCTGCACTCCCTCATATTCTCTGATGAGTACAGAGCTAAGGGCAGTGCCTAATGTAGCCAAGTAAAGATACAGATCCTCGCCTGTGTACGGCGAGCTCAGGAGAGGCAGGTTGATGAGGTATGCTTTCAGTTCTTTGAAGTCTTCCTCGCATTCATCGATCCACCGAAATCCAGACGATTTTATTCCCCTAAGTGCCCTAAAAAAGGGCAGGTACTTCTTCGTGGATTCGGCAAGAAATCACGAGAGGGCCGCCAATCGCCCTGTGAGTTTTTGTACTTCCTTCACTGTTCGCAGAGGATTCATGTTGAGGATGGCCTTAATCTTCTCCGAGTTTGATTCTATGCCGCGCTGTGACACGATGAAAACCAGGAACTTTCTGGAGGTCACCCCAAAGGCGCATTTGGCCTAGTTGAGTTTCATACCATGCGCCCGCAGGACCTGGAAGACCTCTCTAGGTCACGGATGTGGTTGCCAGCAACTCTGCTTTTTACAAGCATGTCGTCAACATACACCTTCACGTTTTTCTCGATCTGAGCTCCAAACATTTTGTTCACCAGGTGCTAATAGGTTGCCCCAGCATTCTTGAGTCCAAAGGGTATTACCTTGTAGCGATACGTCACCTGGTCGGTCATGACAAAGGTATACTCCTCATCTTCCTAGTGCATCCGAATCTGGTCGTAACTAGAGAGGCATCCATGAAGCTTAGGAGCTCATGCCCGGACGTGGAGTCCACCAGCTGATCAATCCGGGGGAGAGGGAAGCTATCCTTTGGGCAAGCTTTGTTCACGTCAGTGAAGTCCATGCACATTAGCCATTTGCCGTTACTCTTTTTCACTAGCACGATGTTGGATAGCAAGTCCAGACATTGGACCTCTCGTATGAATCTGGTGTCCATGAGTCATTTTACCTCCTCCCTTATGGCGACCAGCTTCTTGACAGAATGGTTCCTGTACTTTTGCCGCACAGGCTTGTGGCTGGGATCGAGGCCCAGCCTGTGGACCATCACTTCGGCCAGTGTCTTGGGCATGTTGGCAGGGATCCAAGCAAACACGTTAGAGTTCATCTGCCGGAAGGTAATCAATCGATCATGATCAGCAACTAGGAGAAAGCTGCCCATGTATATGCACTTCTCTGGTTCTGTAGGATTCAGAGGGATCGCCTTGGTTGCTTCTCTTGACTGGGCTTGTTGCAGCACGGCTTCGTCGTGAAGATCTAGGTCTTCGTCAAGGGGATCTGGCGCCGCGGGGGCGACCTGGGAGAAGTAGAATGTCCGTTCCATTGCCTGGTCCCCTAGCACTTCCCCCACGTCACACGAGGTGGGAAACTTCATCTTCAGATGAGGGATTGACGTAACGGCCCCAAAGGCTGGGAGGAAGGTTCTGCCCAGTATAGCATTGTAGACGGACGATAGATCGACGACAAGGAACGCTAGCTCCCACATTGCGGTGTGCGGATAAGTCCCCATCGTGATCTCTAGCCAGGCTATCCCCTGTACTGGTACAGATTCGTTGTCCAGGCTGTATAGAGGGCCTTCGACCGCTCTCATCTGACTTCACTTTAGTCCAAGCTTAAAAAAGGCACTAAGATACAATAAATTTTGTGAGTTTCCATTATCGATGAAGACCCGTTTCAGTTGGTAATTAGTCGTACCATCTAAAACGAGAGCGGATACAACAAGGGGATTAGTATGGGAGAAGGTTACATGAGCCATATCGTCGCTACTAAAGCTAATGACATCACTCCTAACCCTATCTTCGCTCTCTTGTTGCTGGAAGCCGACTTCGACTGCTTCTGCCTAGCACTTTTGGCTGCCGAGGTTGAGATCATGTTGATCACACCAGCGGCTGTATGGTTCCTGGGAGGCTCACTAGCCTCGCCTTCTGAAGTTGTGGGGGCTTTCCTCAAACATTTCACTAACCGTTTAAGGTGTCCATGGCGGATTAGGTCCTCAATATCCTACTGCAGGTTCTGTAATCCTCTGTGGAATGTCCGAGGTAGCGGTGGTACTAGTAATATTTCGTCTGGTCATTACCGCTCAGACCCTTCGGTGTCTTTGGCAACTTGAAGAATTTTTCATCTTGAATTTGCATCAGGATGTTTGCACGGGTATCGTTAAGGGGGTCTAGGACGTTGGTCCACGATCCCTCCTTGATCCCGATGGAGGGGGTGGCTGCTTGCGGCGCTCTGGGAAGCGGCTATCGTCACTGTTCCTCTTCTTTCTGGTGGCAGGCTTGGGAATTTTCAGGGGGTGGTCTACACACTCGGGACGCTTTGCCTCGTTTGCCTCCTGCGCTAAGATGTAGGCTCGAGCAATGGCTTCAGCCTCCTAGAAGGACTGGGGGCACTGGTGCGACAGGTACTTGAAAAAGTCCCCCGCTGCCAACGTAGCAATGAAGGAATTGAGCTTCAGCTCGTCAGAGAGCTGGGGGATCTGACGTACCTTAGTGATGAAGCGGTTGATGAATCGTTTCAAAATTTCATCTGACCTCTAACGGAGGTGGACTAGGTGCCACGACTATTTTTCCTCCCTCCAGTTGGAGGCGAACTGATTCAGGAAGCAGTCCGCGAGCTCGTCAAATGAGCGGATGAAATTTGACGGGAAATTGTGAAACCAAAGTAGTGCGTTCCTCATGAGGGTGACGGGAAAGCACTGGCACATCATGGCCTCGCTCGCCCCCTGAAATGACAGGTGGGTACGGAAGCAGTTGAGATGGTCCATCGGGTCCTTACTTCCGTCATACCCATCCAGCACGAGCATCTTGAACTTGCAAGGGAACAGATGAATCCTCATATCCATGGCGAAGGGTGACCTTCGTAGGTCAGCGGAGGATCGTGTGGGTCTCTCCTTGTGTAGGAGATCCCACAGTACTTTGACCTTCTCTTCCATCGGGGGGTCGGATGCCCCTCTCCGCACGTTGATGATGTCATGGAGTTCTGTGTGGTCCCGCTGGTGTGGCTGGATTTGTTGGTTGTGGTAGCTTCCCATGCGGGGCGGCCGCTCGCTGTTGGAGTTTGCGGCGGTCGGCCTCCCTTGGTCACGGGAGTTACGGGGATTACACCGCTCAGGCTCTCTCCACATCCATCCTGGCTGGGATGGCTTTTGGCCACATACTGGACCTTACTGCAGGAGGCCACCTGGATCCTGGTGTCATCAGGTTGATCTGATCTTCTCCTGAGTGCTACGGCACGACGCCTTCCTTGCCTGGGGGAGGACGCCTGGGATGCCGAGGGGACAACCCCCACCCACGGGGTTCCCGTCCGGTTGCGAAGAGCCTGGATCACTAGTGTGATATCGCCCATGTTCGCAGCTAGGCAGTCGACATCGGGCTCTGGAAGGATGTCTGCGTGGCTACCCACTGAGGGGTCTTCATTGCGAGCGGCAGCATCTCTCGTTGGGGCACTAGCTTGTGCCCTAGTGTTCTCCATTTTGTCGTTTAAGAAGGAGGGTAAGAAGGAGACGCTAGGCTTCTTATCTCGTTCCTACAGACGGCACCCATGTTGCGTCCTGAGTTTCCCATTGTTGTATGGATTAGGGAGTCTTCGAATTTTTCGTCATCTAGAGGTGATCACGAGTGGGTCCGGTCTCCGTCTTTGTGAACCTAAGCCCTGCACAACACAACTAACAAACGAGAGGTCAGGGGTCTAGTAGGATTTCTCTCACCAAGGACGCTCCAATGCTCAAGTCAGCAGATTTCCGCAATAAACGAAAATGGGGCACACGCTTAGAGGTACACGAAAATGTGCTTGAATGCGTGGAAAGTGCGTGAATGCTTATATGGGAGAGCAATGAGCGGGTAATGGGAGACCTGGCTTCCTGTATGTACCGCGATGGGTGGCTGACTTCCTGTCGCCTGAGAAAGCTAAGGAGTTTTGATCTAGAAGATAGCTATAGAGCTTAAGATTGTTGACACTGTGTCGATTAACCAGGATCCGATTGATTCTCTCTTCTTTTCTTCATAGAAGAAGAAGGGTTTTATAGGCCCTTTGGTGAGGGGCTCTGGGAGCGAGAACCCTTGTTGCAAGGCGCTGACGGCCACGCTTGGTCCACTTGGTCTCCCCCTTGAGTAGGGATTGGCGGGGTCACTGTGGGCGGTCGCCTGAGCCGTTGCTGGCAGCGCTAATCGTTTTCCCATTGACTAGCTTCTCCTGCCTTTCCGCTGTTCCTAACAGCTGCATTAATGAGCTGCAGGCGACGTTTATTGGCTACTGATCATGGGTTGCCACGTAGGTCGCCCGATAGCATTGGACCTTAATGGCCCATTAGGCAACCGTTCCGTGGTCTGGGCTTCGAATCTTCTTGGGCCTTTGTCCCAGACCCAACAATTTGAAATGTCATCCTCTTAGTCTATTCTCTTTCTCCATTTTCTCATTTTTTCTTTCTCTATTCTCTCAAAAAACTAGTAGAAATAACTGAAAATCAGTCGGATGAGATTTATATAAAAAATTACCGCATGTGCACTGGTCAGATGCATATTGGGTATTAAAATATAACATTATGGCACACGAATGTCACCTCAAGTGCATATTATGCAATGACAAATTACTAAAAGTGTGCATGAGTATCCCTTTAACGTATATCGTGCGTGAGCAATGTCTTGAAAGTGCACTTGAGCACCAATAAGGTATCTTTCAGGCGTAATCCTTCTGCCCAGAACATGCAAGTGTATGTGTTAAGTACTAATCAGGCATCACTCAATCCGATGTGATTCAA
>JAODPA010068971.1:0-10020 GCA_025585075.1 Nepenthes mirabilis | reverse complement strand
AAATATATAAATAAATTATAATTATACGTCAAGAATTCAAAGAATAGGCAATTTGTCTTAGATCAAGTTTAACCAGATAATCAAGATCTTGACCAGAAAACACGATAAGAGGCATCCAAAAAATAGATGATTGTGAGATTAATTTTTTTTTCCGTTTTACGAGTTTTAAAATTAAAAAAGTGTGTAATTTACCAATATTCAATCAGTCCATATTTAGATCTTGACTTTAGTTGCGGTGAAGGATTCTCTGCATACTAGTTTATCTTTTAACTATTTGATACTTTTTCTATTCATTGGTGAATACAGCATTGGTAGTGGAGGAAGCATGGCTATCGACCGATTGGGACAACTCACTTTAGTTTGTACATGCAAAATATTTAAAATATACACTTTTAGCTATTTTTATGACATTTTTAATAACACAACACCCATTAACATATCTATATATAGGTAAGTATTCTGATAAATTAATAGTTGAGAAATTATATTATAAAAAAGTACTTTAAAAGTGTTTAAATGATGTCTTACTAATTGTTGCATCCCGAGTCATCAGTTATCGTATGGATTATGGAGCCTTCAGATTCCTAACTGTACTGAAGCGTACGTGGAAGGGTTCTGTTTCTGTCTCTGTTAACCTGGGGCCTGCACAACGCAATCAATAAATAAAAGGTCAGAGGTCCGGCGAAATTTCTCCCACCAAGGCCACTCCGACGCTCAAGTCAGCAAATTTCCACAATAAACGAAAATGAAACGCACGCTAAGAGGTGCGCGAGAATATGCTGAAAATGCGTAGATGGTGCTTATTTGTTTATGTGAGAGAGAATAATTAGCAGGTGGTGGGAAGCCTGACTCCTTAGGTGCACCGCTGCGGGTAGCTGACTTCTTGTCGCCCGAGTAGGCTTAGGAGTTTGGATCCGGAGGTTAGTTGGTAAGCTTGAGGCTTGCGACGCTAAGTCAATTATCTTGGATCCGATCCCCTCTCTTCATTGAAGAAGAGGGATTTTATAGGCACCTTGACGGGGAATTTCGGGCGCAAGAACTCTTGTCGCTAGGGTCCGTTGGCCGCCGATCGCTGTCGGTGATTGCCAGCTTTTCAGCTGTCGTTTTCCAATGCAGGCAAACTACCGCGTGTTGCTGGCCACACTTGGTCTCCCCTTGAGCTGGGATTGGTTGGTCGCTAGTAGGCGGCCATCTGAGTTGCGGCTGGTAGCATTAACCACTTCTCCATTGACTCATTTCTCCTGCTCTTTTGCTATTTTCCAACAACCGCATTAATGAGCCGTAGGAGGCGCTCACTGGTTGCTGATGGTGGGCCGCCACATAGGCATCCCGCGTAGTTGGGCTGGGCTCCGGATCTTCTTGGGCTTTAGCCTTGGACCCAACACTAATGTTGGTGAAAAGTGTCTAGCGGGTAGAATTATGAGTTTAAAATATCGATTAATAATAAAATATCAATGCTTTGTACTATACCCAAACAATATGGTCAAATATCTAAACTTACTTTGTTTAGATTTTGCTTTGCTTTTAGAAGCATAAATGAATGTGCTTTAAATATACTAAAGTCTTCTAAGGATTATGAATTGATATATTTTATAGAAGCATAAAATTAGCATATATCAAATACTTTATGATATTTTTTTAACAATGAGTCTTATCGGTTCATTGTCATGGATTAAGACTTAGTCTATCCGATCAAGAAGCTGTCTTTTTTGATCTTTCAATTTACATCTCTATCTAAGAGAATCAGGGGACTGTGTTTCACCTCTTAGGGTAGTCTTTCTAACTTTTCAGCCGATAAGTATAAATAAAAATTAAATTTAATTGTAATAAAATTAGTTCAAATTCTTCAAATATGAAAGTATAATGATGAAATATTGTTGCAGATAAATATTCGAATAACGTTGCTCTCCCTTCATGTACCCTACATCGGTGGGTTTTGACAGCAGCTGCTCCAAATATGAAAAGTGATCTAAGATGGAAATTTTGGGTTCCAATTTGAACACTCATGCTGCACAAGTTAAAAATTTTGGTCAGTATAATGCACCACGTTTAAATTGAACTTTAACAGAATAGCTAAAAATTGAATTGTTAGTACACAATATCATAAATCATACCTAGAATAAGAATGAATGATACATCGGCGTGATTGTGATCTTGTTGCATCCTTATCTAGTTCCAAAGGGGTAGAAGATCTATGAAAAACCTCTAGAAAATTTTGTTCCTTTGCCTTTTTAATACAAAGATCACGCATTAAATCGTCGATTCGAATTGTTTTCACTTTGCCTGCAAAGTTCCTTGTTGCAACTTGAACCACACATCGTTGGATCAATTCATCTATACATTCTCTTGCTGCTTCTTCCAACGTTTCTTCTTGAGACATTATAAAACCTTTAGATATCCACATTCTTGTGGGCATACCCACTGGAATCTCGCAATCTTCAAGAAAGAGAGCCACATAAAGAAAGCAAGGTTTCAAATCATAAGGTAGGTTTTGATACCTCAAGGCTAACATGTCCTTCACGGTGCCATACGTATGCATGCCTCTTCCTCCCATAACCTTTGAACTTACAACTTCGCTTACTTTTTCCCATTCCTCCTTAGTGCCCTTTGCACCTAAGAGTCCACCCAAAGCAATTATAGCTAGGGGTAACCCTTCACATTTTTTCAACATCTCCTTACCTAACTTTTTAAAGTCACCAATCCGTTAATAGTCATCAATGCATTCCCTGTGATTCAAAGCTATCTTGCTAAACAACTCCCAAGATTCATCTTTCGTAAGGCACCGTGGCTCATGAAAAAGTGAGGCAAATCCGAAAATTCAACAACTTCGTGAATACGGGTGGTGATTATAATCTTGCTTCCTTTATTTCCAAATGGGAATGCTGGGAGCATGTCTTCCAAAGCATCTTTCTTCCGCACATCGTCAAGTACTATTAAATATCGCATTTGTTTTAGATAGTCTTGTAGTTTGTCCACCAGTTCTTCCATGCTCACCATTTCTTCTGTGTTTGGCTTGGTGCCAGTAGCTTGCCTCAGGATCTCAACTAGGATGTGTTGAGTATTCCATTCTTGTGATACGAAAATCCAAGCCTGACAGATAAAGTGTTGTTTGATGGTTTCATGATTGTAAAGTTTCCTTGCTAGCGTTGTTTTGCCGGAACGACCCATCCCTACGATGCTCAAAACCTTTGCTTGATTCTTTTCTCCGATCATTTGCTCAGCTAACATTTTGACATCACCTTCTAGGCCAACAACATAGCCGTCATTGCTATGGGGATAGCTTCGAGGCAGCTTTTTTTGAGTTCGTTCGTTCCGGCCTCCAACTTGAAATGTTCGCAGCATTTTCATACTTTCTTTCGTTCTCCTCTTAATAGCTTCAATCTCAATTCCTACGTCATGTGTACGCAAAGGATTGTTGATGAAGCGAGCAAACCTATCTATTTTCCTTACAGCACCTTCGACGATGATCGAATCAATCAAGTCTTCAGCATCATAAGCAATATTCCTGATTTCTGAAATCTACATGCGGAGTACTTCATTCTGCTCTCCTTCCTGCTCGTCCACGTCCTTGAGATAGCCTTGTATTTATTTGATATTCTCCAGCAAGCTTTGAACTTGATCTTCCACACCCGATAAGAACTCTACCTCTTCAATCAACATATCACCTAATTTTTGAACAAGAAAAGACACAGCAGCAGTCTCGAAACTCATCTTGCCTTCTTGCTACAATCACAGGAACAACACAGACAATTTTCAGGTTGCTTTGCAAACTACTTCTTCACTGTTTGCTCTCGATTCAATCAGTCCATGCTTAGGTCTGTCTCTACATAGTTATTTATATTTCAACTATTTGATACTTTTTCTATTCATTGTTGACTACAACATTACTAGTAGCGAAAAGCTTGTGATTGGGACAAGTTACTTTATTTATAGCTGCAAAATATTTAAAATATACTCTCTAAGCTATTTTTAAGATAATTATAATTGTTGGGAATCACTCCCGTGTGGAAGTCCTTGTGATTGGAGGACTTGAACAGAGCACGTGTGTGTTACTTTAAGTAGAAGAAATTCCGATCAACATAGTTGACCTGAACCTTCAGGAAGGTCAACATTTACTGGTCAATATGTCGACCGGTAAAAGTCGTGAGACGACTAACTCCGTTAAAGAATCTAGTCGGACTAGTTCGACCGGTCAACGGGGTAATTAACTGGCCAATAATGACCAATTAATATAAAAGGTTTGAATGACTATCATATCCCAAAAAGGTATACAGTAGACTTACCTGATTAGGTAGTTGGTAGACATCATTATTGGGACTCCAAACGCTGATCGGTTTATAGGAGCAAGCATGCGCCACCTGCTACAAGATAGGGCATGTGCATGCACGCATGCAGATCTTGGAAGTTGAGCACCAACTATCAAGTTGGGTTATGGTGGGGAACGTGTGTGTATATGTGTGCGTATATGCATACTCAATGAAGTAGTGTAGTAGTGAGAAAAATAGATGAGAGAAAGTGAAAAGAAAGAGAGCGGTGAGTAAAAATAAAGTGTTGAAGTTTTTGTTAACCTTTACTCTATTCTTGTTTTCACCTCCTATAGTTTGTATAATAAATTCTCATATCTAGTGATTTTTGTGGACCTAATGTCTCGTAATTTTTTTTCTTATTTTAGAAGGATTTTTCACGTAAAATATTTGGTGTTAATTTCTCTTCTTCTACTTCTACTTTCCAGTGTGTGTACTTTTATTAGTCGGCTGTCCATTCCGACCAACAGGCGATTGTTCCCGTATCCTTATCAATAGGCCACCCATTGTTACCAACAAATGGTATCAGAGAGAGATTGAAAATTTTATTTGAATGGCGTCATCATCCTCAAAGAACTTGTCATTCAGCGTAGAACAATTTAATGGATAAGGTAATTTCATCCTCTGGAAGGAGAGGGTGAAGAACATCCTGACTAGAGAAGCAACAATAAAAGTATTGAAGAAGAAGGAAGATAAACTGAAAAACCTATCAGTGGAGACTGGCAAGATAAATGAGATCTTGCCAACTGTACTATTAAGTTATGCCTGGTGGACAACACGCTCCAAGAGGTCCTCAGCCTGACTAATTCGGCGGAGGTGTAGGAGAAATTGGAGAGCCGATATAAGTCCAAATACTTAACAACCAAGCTATATATAAAGAAACAGTTTTATGGTCTGCGGTTGTCAGGAGGTGGCAGCTTTGAAAAGTATTTGGACAAATTTAATTGGATCGTAACACAAATATTCGCCCTTGATGCGGTAATCAAGGAGGAGGACAAGGCATTGGTGCTGCTGGCCTCTTTGCTAACCTGTTATGATCACATCGTAACCACTTTGCTGTTTGAAAAAGATACGTTGAAGTTGGACGAGGTAATTGCTTCCATACTCATGAATGAGTCAAGGCGGTCACAAGGGACCTCAGTGTCTTCTCATACTGAAGTACTTGTGACCGAGTTTAGAAAAAGGGGTAGAGGACGTAGCCAGAAACTTGGAGAGAAAGGACGCAGTAAATCTCGATCAAGATATCAAAATTTTGAATGCCATCATTATGACAAAAAGGGCCACGTCAAGAAGCAATACTTCAAGTGAAAGCGTAATAATGTGAAAAAGAAAAAAGATGAAAAGGGACGAGGTGATGACAAGTCCTCCGTTTCAGTGGTCACAGGAGGCGATATCCTGTTGACATGTGAAGAGAACGTGGCAAACCTGATGAACGGGAAGTCTGACTGGGTGATTGATTCTAATGGCACATTGCATGCCACATCTAGAAGGGGATTGTTCACATCTTACACTCTAGGGGACTTTGGAGTGATAAGGATGGGTAATGATGGAACATCCCAAATTATTGGTACAGGTAACGTTATACTGGTTATCAATAATAGGACGAACTTGTTGTTAAATGATGTTTGATATGTCCCTGACATCAGACTCAATATCATCTCAGCTGATCGGTTGGATGATAAAGGTTATTGTAACACCTTGTATGAAGGAAAGTGGAAATTGACCAAAGGATCTCTGGTAGTGGCAAGAGGGAAAAAGTACTCTGGCCTATACATTATGAAGACATCCGCAACGGCCGGAGACGTAAACACTGCAATCAGCAAGGAAACCGAGGATTTGTGGTATAGGAGGTTGGGCCACATGATTGAATGCAGATTGCATCATCTGGTCAGGAAGGGACTTATTGCCTGAGCAAAGGAGGACAGACTAAGGATATGTTCTCATTACTTGGCCAGCAAACGAAGAAGAGTCTCATTTCATGGAGACTTGTCCGCTCCAAAAGCAGAACTGCTTGATCTCGTCCATACAGATATGTGTGGACCATTCAAAGAGAAGTCATTTGGTGGAACTCAATATTTCATTTCTTTCATCAACGATTGTTCCAAAAAGTTGTGGGTTTACCCATTGAAAACCAAGGACCAGGTCCTCGGTATATTTGAGCAATTCCATGCCCTTATTAAGCGACAGGCAGGGAAGAAGATCAATGGTGTCCGAAGTGATAACGGCGGTGAATATATCGAGCTTTTTGATGTCTATTACCGGTTACATGATATTAGGTATCAGAAAACACCTCCAAAGATGCCACAGTTAAATAGAGTGGCTCAGCGAATTAACCGAACACTTCTAGAAAGAATACGGTGCATGCTTTCCGAAGCTAACCTTCCTGGACATTTCTAGGCCGAAGCATTGAAGACGGTGGCTTACATCATAAATAGGTAGCCCAGTAAACCCTTAAAGGGTGAAGTATCAAAGAAGATATGGTCAGACAAGGAGTCATATTATCATCATCTACAAGTGTTTGGATGTAAAGCCTTTATTCATGTCCCAATAGATAAAAGGATAAAGTTGGAGCAAAAAATGATGCAGTGCGTTTTTCTATGCAATGGAAAAGATAAGCTGGGTTACAGATTTTATGATCCAATTGGGAGAAGACTTATTCGACAAGGGACATAACATTTGTTGAAGATGAAATGATCAAGGATATTGGCAAGAAGGCTAAGTGTGATATTGAGCAGACAAACAAAGTGTCAAAATTTTCCATCCGATATCCCTAGAAGACAAAGACAATGATTCTGAGGTCCCTGAGGATAATGGAAGGGTGATCATGTCACCTGATGAAGACCAGGATGAAATCATCCCTCAACCGATTGAGGATGTGCCTGTCAGATGATCCTCACGAAACAGATGACCGTCCATCCATCTGTCACCTAGTGAATATGTTGTACTCACAAATACCGGAGAGCCTAAAAGTTATAAAGAAGCTATGGAGGATGAGAGTAAGAAAAAATGGCTGGAAGTCATGAATGATGAAATGAGTTCTCTTCATAAAAATCATACCTTTGATTTAGTCAAACATCCTAAAGGGAAGAAGGCCCTAAAGAACAAATGGCTTTTTTGGTTGAAAACGGATGAAAATATCATGAAGCCAAAGTATAAGGCACGGCTAGTGGTGAAAGGTTTCAATCAACGGAAGGGAATTGATTTCGATGTGATTTTTACTCTCGTGGTAAAAATATCCTCTATATAGGTTGTGTTGGGCTTGGCAGCCACCCAAAATCCAAAAGTGGAGAAAATGGATGTTTGGACAGCCTTTCTTCATGGTGAACTGGAGAAAGAAATCTATATGGAACAGTCAGAAAGGTTCAAGCTTAAAGGAAATAAGTAACTAGTCTATCGTCTAAGGAATAGCCTATATGGGTTGAAACAGACTCCAAGACAGTGGTATAAGAAGTTCGAATTAGTCATGACTAGTCAAGAATATGACAAACTACTTGTGATCACTGTGTTTTCACACATAGGTTTCGGAAGACGATTTTGTTATCCTTCTCCTTTACGTAGACGACATGTTAATTGTTGGACAAAATAGTACTCGGATAAAGAAGTTGAAGGAGCAACTTGGGCAATCCTTTGCCATGAAAGATCTCGGACCAGCAAACCAGATTCTTGGTGTTAGAATCATGCGCAATCGGGAGGCAGGGAGACTATAGTTGTCTCAAGAAAACTACTTTGAAAAGATACTCCAACATTCAACATGGATAAGTCTAAACCTGTCAGCATTCTACTTGCAAATCATCATAGGTTGAGTAGTGGCCAGTGTCCATCTTCGGACGAAGAGAAAGCGTACATCAGAGGCGTTCCCTACTCCTCAGCCATAGGAAGCCTCATGTATGCCTTGGTACGCACCAGGCTAGACATAGCACATGCTATTGACACAGTCAGCCGGTTTCTGTCCAATCCAGGGAAGGAGCGTTGGTCCGCGGTAAAATGGATTATGAGATACGTTCGAGAAACTTCCAAGATGTGCTTGTATCTTGGAAGTGACAAGCCTCAATTGGTGGATTACTCGGATGTTGATATGGCTGGAGATTTGACAGTCGTAAGTCCACTTCAGGATATTTAGTGAAATTTATAGGATGAGCAATTTCTTGACAGTCCAAGTTATAAAAGTGTGTCGCTCTTTCTACTACTGAAGTTGAGTATATTGTCGTAACAAAAACTTGTAAGGAGATGTTGTAGATGAAAAAGTTCATTCAAGAACTGAGCCTTGAATAGGAAAAGTATGTGGTATTTTGTGATAGTCAGAGTGTCATTCATCTCTATAAAAACTCCTCACTCCATTCCAAATCAAAACATATTAATGTGCGGTATCATTGGGTGAGAGAAGTACTAGAAGTCGGTCTACTATCACTGAAAAATATTGACATTGAAGAAAATGGGACAGACATGATAACCAATATTCTACCGAAAGGGAAGAATGAAGCATGTTGCAGGCTGGTTGGGCTGATAGACTTAACTTTCCCACGATCGTGAGAAAAAGTTTGTTGGGAATCACTCTCATGTGGAAGTCCTTGTAATTGGAAGACTTGGACGGAGCACGTGTGTTACTTTAAGTAGAAGGAATTTCGGTCAACATAGTTGACTGAAACCTTCTAGACGGTCAACATCTACCTATCAATATGTTAACTGGTAAAAGTCGTGATACGACTAACTCCGCTGAAAAATCTGGTCGGACTACTTCATCCGGTCAATGGGATGATTGACCGGCCAAGAATGAGAGAATGGTCAATAGGGTTGACCGATTGAATATGGAAGGTCTGAATGACTATCATATCCCAAAAAGGTGTACAGTAGACCTACCTGATTGAATAATTGGTAGACATTATTCTTGGAATTCTAAACGCTGATCGATTTGTAGGAGCAGGCATGCGCCGTCTGCTGGAAGATAGGACATGCGCATGCACGCATGCAGACTTTGGACGTTGAACACCAACCACTAAACTAGGTTATGGTGGAGGACGTGTGTATATATGTGTGTGTATATGCAAACTCAATGAAGTAGTGTAGTAGTGAGAAAAATATATTAGAGAAAGTAAAAAGAAAGAGATTGGTGAGTGAAAATAAAGTGTTGAAGTTTTTGTTTATCTTTACTCTATTCTTATTTTCGCCTCCAATTGTTTATATAATAAATTCTCATACCTAGTGATTTTTATGAAATTAGTGTCACGTGATTTTTTTCTTATTTTGGAAAGGTTTTTTACGTAAAATATTTGGTGTTCATGTCTCTTCTCCTACTTTTAATTCGCAATGTGTGTGCTTTTATTAGTCGGTCGTCCGTTCCGACCAACAGGTAATTATTTCTATATCCTTGTCAATAGACTGCTTATTGTCGCCAATAATAATAACATAACACTCATTAACATATCTATACTTACGTCAAGTATTCCGATAAGCGCATGCGCTCTATCTGCGTGTTCTTCAAATGGGGCAGTCAGGTGGGTGAGATATTTATAGAGGAAAGGGAGACAGGCCACGAAGGGTGAGAGCATTTGAAGAGTTGATGAAATGCAAGTGAAATTTCGGGGAAATGGCATCGAAATCTACGTGCTAAGGACGACAAGACGACTTCCGAAATCATCACGTGGAGAATACAGTTCGCAATGAGCTTTGTTTTCGTTTTGAAATAAAATTATATAAACTAGCATCTCCTTTATTTATA
>JAODPA010068970.1:21272-32417 GCA_025585075.1 Nepenthes mirabilis | reverse complement strand
AAAATTGATGTGTCCTAGAATCCGAACTTCGAACAGATTCAAGCTGATCCGCTTGTCCTGGTTCCGGCACCGTTCCCTGAGTTGGATCCTACACACCACTAAAAAGAATAAGAGGTCAGTGTGTCGGTGGGAAGTTATCCCACCGAAAATACTCCGACGCTCAAGTTAGTAAACAGCCTTTGAAAGAAAGAAGGTTTCTGAAACTGAAAATTGAGAAAGAGAAAAAGAGAGAGTGTGTGTATTTCCAGATGAAAGAGAGATGAGAAGGTTTTCTTAAATCTGGAAGGTGGGGAGGCAGTAAACAGTCGTAAGGGATGCGTTTGTATGGCTTATGTTTTTTGGATTGCCTCAGTCAGTGTTTGCGTAGCAGGAAGCGTCAATGATTGAGAGCGTCAGTCACTGAGAGCGCAGGTAACAGAAAGTGTTTGTAGCAGAAAGCGTTGGTAACAGAAAGCATGCCTGGAACGAGAGTTCCAGGGCTTACTTATGGTTGAGCAAGCGATCTTCATTTTTTGGAAGGAGTGATCCCTGTATGATTCATTAGCTGGCCTGCCTTTTAGAATTGATGCCAGTTTCCAAAGGGATTGAAATAGTTTCCTTTCATGGCAGTCTGCGATTTTCCAAATCGCTCACCTTCCTTCTGCGTTTTTTACCGTTGAAGCATCCCATTTGGCAGGAGATTGGAAAAATCTAACGCCTTCCTTATAAGAAGGGCGTTGTTTTTGTCAATATCCATTTTGAGAATCAGTAAAGATCGTGGGAATTGCTAGAAAAGTCGTCGTCCGCCGTCTGATGGATCGTGGGCTTGAGTAGGCCTGGCCTGTAAAAGCCTTTTTTATTTTTGGCCTGTTACTACAGTGATTTCGGTCAACGCTCGCGTTGACCGTTTGCGTGCGTTACCCGTCTTCCGGAGTCCAGACGGTCAACGATGGTGTTGACCGTCTTGGGCCTTTCACGCTTTGGGCCTTTGGGCCATATTGGGCTATTTTTACGCTGACTGTTTGGCATACCTTTTGCGCCTCCGTTGACCGTAAGTCAGCCCATATTCCAGTGTACCCATCACTAGCCCCCATGCCGGTGGCCAGAATTCTAGGCTCCGGTATGTTCATGATGGGATACCCCTTACTGCCCTTCGTCGTTTGAGGATCCCAAAGGACTTTATGAAAGGTGTAGAGGAGAGTTTGATTGGAACTGTTGACCATCTTGGTCAATTTCGGAGATCAATATTGACCGAAATTGTTGACCATTTTGGTCAGTTCCGGAGAAGCTTTCTTGCTAGGCTTGATTGACGCGTGGCCATTAGCCGGTTTGCAGGCTAGAAGAAGACACGCATCTCCCTTTTGTTGGGCGGAGATCCTGGCCATTAATGCGTCAGAAATCTGCCTTTTGAAGAGCCAAGTAGGGAGTTGCCACGTGATAGGACGGACGGTGTCCTTAATGAGGGGTTTTAACGTGTGCTTGGCGTCTAAGTTTTCCCTCCACACTTCGAAAATCATTTACGCTTCCAAGCTTTCGTCTTCTCCGTTCCCAACTTTCAGAAACCCTAAACCTTCGAGTCAGCCATGTTATCCGTTGCAGGCATCGCTTCCGTTTTGAGAGAGAGTGACGTCAAATCGTTGTATGCGGAGTTTAACATCCCAAAGGAAGTTGCATGGAGAGTTCCGGGAAGGAACGACAGAGCTTTTGCTCCTTCGAAGGGGCATATCGCAGTCTACAAGGCCCACCTGAGGAGCGGCCTTCGTATCCCGTTGCCGGAAGATTTGGAGTCTCTTTTCAAAGCTCTATGAGTACCCATTTTCCAGCTTCACGCCAACGCTATTCGGTATCTCTACACTATGTGTATTTATCTTGGCAAGCTTGGTAAGAAGCTTAGGATGTCCACGGTTAGGGTTTTGTTTAAAATAAATTAGGGTGGAGAGTGGATATCACTGGTCCCCCGTTCTGGTATAAAAATAAACAAAGTTATATACGACTCGTTGAAGAACTGGAAGAACCGGTTCTTCTTTGTGAGTGTAGGTACGGCCTGACCCCTTCAAAAAGATTGGGGCCAGGTCCCGGAGGCATACGCGGGGATGCTGTCTGTGGTGGAGACGGCAGCCTAGGAGTGGTTAATAAAGGCAATAAAGGCGAACCCCGGTGATTTCATTTAGGATTTTTTGATTTTTCGAAAGGAGACTAGGAAAGTGAACTGGGGTCCACCATCCCCAGTTCAAAAACCTACACCGCCCATGAGGATGATCAATTCAGAGGATTCCAAGGGCATCATCATCTGCATGCGGCATACAGACAAAGGGTTTATTGGCTCGCTGCAAGAAAAGGTGCTGGAGACGCCCTCATCGTCGTCGTTATTCATTGACTACGTGGCTGTCGGGATCTGCTGCGGGTCTGGTAGCATTGCGGACCTGGAAAAGACCCAAGAAGACTGGCCAGCGGATTCATGAGTCATCTTGGCGTAACCTGCGCTGCAAGCGGTTCCTGGTGCTGTATCAGTGGAGCCTTTTGAGGAGCCAGCTTCTGAGCCGGTGGTGGGCACGCGGGAGTCGTCCGTTAGCTCCCCAGTTGTGTAGACTTCTGATGCGGAGCAACAGTGGAGCTCGATCCTCCGGCTGCTCTAGAGGCTGCATTTGAGGATCCTGCAGCTGCTGTGGATGAGTCTGATGATATCTAGGAGCGCATTCTGGATGAGGGAGCTACAAGCTCGGCTCGAGAGGATGCTCCTAGTCCACCGCCACCTTGGCCAGGTCTGGAGGCCAGGCCGGTGAGGCTTGTGAGGAAATTTTAGGAGGTATGACTCTTGGTGATTGGTTCCTCATACTTTCCCTTTTCTAGGTTTCTGACTTACTTTTTGTCTGTTTTTTGTGCAACCGTTGAAAGTGGCCTCTGCCTTTTTTTAAGTGGTGGAGTAGCGTGATAATGCGCTGGCAGATAGGGAGGCGGAGATTGCCTGGCTGGATGCCAAACTGGCCGCTTCAGCAGGGGAGTATCGCGAGGAGACTGCTGCCCTCGAGGCTGTCCTGGTGGGAATGGAGACGGAGATCACCAGCTTGAGGGCTGAGAATGCTCGTTTGAAAGAGGAGGAAGACCGAAGCAAGGCAAGCAAGAAGCAGCTTGCAAATTGGATATCCACCCTGGAGAATGAGCTAGGTCTCCGAATTCGCCCCCACGAGGTCGAGGGCATGCTGCACGCCCGGATGTTTGAGGGGGTCCAGGTCTGTCGGCGTCTTTTGAGGCTAATCGACCCTAACTTCCCTGTTTAGTACCTTCATTTAGAAAGCCGCGGGGCGCAGCATAAGGACGACTTCGTGGAGGAGACCCGAGACAGTCAAAGGCGGCCACCGCCTCCTTAGCCATTTGCACCTTTTCCTACTTGTAATTTTGTAATCTTATAACATATTTGAAGCAATGAAATGGAAATTCTTTCAATTCCGTGTTTGTATGCTTTGTTGCATGGGGCGGCCAATTGAGTTGGCCGGTTGGTGTTGTTTGGCTGCATAGAAAGCTATGCCCTTAGGCTTGGCAGGCGGTTATATTAACCAACCTGGCGGCGTTGTCCAAGTGATGACTTGGACGGCCAACGTTGGAGAAGGACGCTTCTCCCTTTAACCGTCGCTGACTGATCCTGTTATCTCCTCGTAGAGGAGGTTGTTGCATATGCTGCGTTAGTCCCCTAAGGTTTTGACCACTATCGGGCCACTTGGATGACCAAGGTTTAGTACGACCGTTAATGGGCCGCTCAGATGACCGAGGTTTATATCAGGCCGCTTGTGGGCCACCTGAATGACCATGGTTTAAAATAGACCACTCAAGGGCCACCTGGATGATCAGGGTTTAGATACGACCGCTAGCGGGCCGCTCGGATAACCAATGTTCAAGTTCGACCGCTTTTAGCCGCTTGGATGACCAGGGTTTAACGAGAGGGTGAAGACCCTCCCAACTTAGGGGCAGTCTAGGTTGGGTAACATGCAAAGAAAACACATGCACTTACACATAAAAAGGATGCTAAGTAAACTCTTATTTTATTCAAGAAACAAAACAAGCAAGCAAGTGCAAACAATAATACAAATGTGTACCTGTGTCCGCTACTGAAAGTATCATTTGAGGTGGATAGCGTTCCATGTTCGCGGAACCAGTTTCCTGTCCTAGCTCTTGAGTTTGTAAGCTCCATTTAGCAGGACGGCGGAGACGAGGAAAGGCCCTTCCCAATTAGGAGAGAGCTTGTTGTAACCGGCCAGTTTGCCTATGGCCTCGACGCCTCGTAGGACCAGGTCCCCTACATCGAATCATCGCGCCTTAACTTTTTTGTTATAGTATCGGGTGATCCAATGTTGGTAAGCTGCTGTTCGTACTCTGGCAGTCTCCGTACTTTGGCAGCGTCACGGGCTTCTTCTAACAAATCTAAGTACTCCCTGATTTTTTGGGAGTTAGTCTGTGGGTTAAAGGATTTCACCCTGAGACTTGGAAGCCCGATTTCGACCGAAATTACCACCTCAATCCCGTAACAGAGGCTGAAGGGTGTCTCGCGCGTTGGTTCCTTCGGGGTTGTTCAATAAGACCAAAGAACGAAAGGGAGCTCGTTTGCCCATGAGCCTCCTGCGTCCTCCAACTTGGTCTTTAACTCGTGGAGCAGCGTTCGATTTGTCACCTCCACCTGTCCGTTTGCTTGGGGGTATGCCACCGAAGTGTAGACCAGCTTGATGCCGAGGCTGGTGCAATACTTGGTGAAGCGTTTTCCCGAGAATTGAGTCCCGTTGTCAGTCACAACGACCTTGGGGACGCCGAATCTACAAACGATGTTCTGGTGGAGGAATTCCAAGGCGTTGTGTTCTATTATCTTAGCCAGTGGGACAGCTTCGACCCACTTGGTGAAATATTCGATGTCCACGACGATGAATTTCCTTTGCCCCGTGGCAATGGAAAATGGGTCGAGGAGATCGAGCCCCCATTGCGCGAAGGGCCAAGGGGCCTGAAGGGCCTTCAGATCTGCGAATGGCTGACGGTGAAGGTTGCTTTGAAGTTGGCAGCTTTCACATTTCTTCACGAACTCCAACGCATCTTTTTTCATCGAGGGCCAGTAGTAGCCCTAGCGCATGACCTTGAAGGCCAAGTTTTTTCTGCCAATGTGCGACCCATAGATCCTGAGGTGGACTTCGCTTAAAGTGTAGTCAGCCTCTTTGGGAGTTAGACAGTGGAAGTATGGAGTCGAGTAGCCACGGCGGTACAACCGTCCGTCAACCACAGCATACCAGCCAACTGTCTTCTTGACCCATTTGGCCTTTTCTACATCCTCTGGCAATGATCCGTCCGTCAGATAGTTTAGGAAAGGCGTCATCTAGTTTTTCGATTCGGAAATCTGCATGGCCTCTTGCTTCTCAATGCTGGGAGCGTTTAGGACCTCCCGCATGTCCCTCGTATACTACTTTGGGTTTTTGACCGCGGCTGCTTTGGCCAGCTAGTCCGCCTTCTAGTTTTCTGTTCTAGGAATGTGAACCAGGATTAGCTTGTCGAAACCCTAGGCGGCCTCCTTTGCCTTAGCCAAATACTTGGCCAAAAGAGGGTTATTTACCTCAAAGCCTCCGTTAACCTGGTTAACGATCAGCTCAGAGTCGCTGTAAATTGTCAGCCTCTTGGCAGAGCACTCCTTAGCTAACCGCAATCCGGCAAGTAGGGTTTCATACTCGGCAACGTTATTGGTTGCCGAAAAATTGAGCCTAAGGGAGTATTTTATCTCAAACCCGTCAGAAGTCATGAGGACCACTCCAGTGCCACTGCCTGTGTCTGTAGACGATCCGTCCATGTGAAGTATCCATTCTGGAACTCCTACAAGAAGTTTCGTGCTTTCTTCGGGCTGTTCTTCAAGGACTGGGGTTGTAATCTCGACAATGAAATCAGCCAGGGCCTGTACTTTCACAACAGGCCTAGGCTGAAATTCGATGTTGAACTCGCCCAACTCGATAGCCCATTTTACCAATCGTCCAAAAACGTCGGGTTTCTGGAGGATGCTTTTCAGCGGCTGGTCCGTAAGGACCACTATCCGATGGGCCTGAAAGTAGGGCCTCAACTTCCGCGCAGAGAATATTAGCGCCAAGGCTAATTTTTCTGCGCGTGAATAACGGGTCTCTGGGCCAGTCAATATTTTACTCACATAGTATACCGGCCACTGGGCATCAGAGTCCTGGCGCACGAGGACAGAATTCAGAGACGCTTCCGAAACTGCCAAGTAAAGATATAACTCCTCTCTGCCCTTGGGTAACACTAACAACGGCGGGTTGGCCAAATACCGTTTCAATTCATCAAAAGCGGTTTGGCATTCCGCTGTCCATTGGAACCCGTTGGATTTCATTCCTCCAAGGGCTTTAAAGAAGGATTGGTACTTGTCACCGGACTTCGCAAGGAAGCGGGACAGTGCTGCCAGCCATCCAGTCAGTCGCTGGACATCCTTTACGTTCCGTGGCGGAGCCATGTCGGCGAGCGCCTTGATCTTCTCTGGGTTTGCCTCGATCCCCCGTTGGGAGACGATGAAACCCAAGAATTTGCCGGAGGCCACTCCGAAGATACACTTAGCTGGATTCAGCTTCATGTGATTCTTACGGAGCACCTCAAATGACTCTTCCAAGTCGCGGATGTGGTCACCGGTGACCTTACTCTTAATGAGCATATCGTCGACGTAGACCTCCATGTTGCAACCAATCTGTTTTTCAAATATTTTGTTAACCAAGCGTTGGTAAGTTGCTCCAGCATTTTTGAGTCCGAAAGGCATTACCTTGTAGTAGTAGGTGCCCTAATCGGTCATAAACGAGGCGTGCTCCTCGTCCTTCGGACTCATTCGGATCTGGTTGTAACCTGAATAGGCATCCATGAAGTTTAACAGCTCATGTCCAACTGTTAAGTCAACCAGTAGGTCGATCCTGGCCAAGGGAAAGCTGTTCTTTGGACAGGCCTTGTTAACGTCGATAAAATCGACGCACATCTGCCATTTTCCATTGCTTTTCTTTACGAAGACGACATTAGAGAGTCAGTCTGGGTATTGGACTTCCCTAATGAAGCCTGCGCCTAGTAACTTTTTGACTTCCTCTTGGATGATGATTAGTTTTTCAACGGAGTGGTTCCTCCGCTTCTACTTGACTGGTTTTCGGCTGGAGTCAAGTCCTAATTTATAGACCATTATCTCCGCTGGGATTCCAAGCATGTCTGCTGGAGTCCACACAAAAAGGTCAGCGTTTCTTCGCAGGAACGCGATTAGCCCATCGCGCAGTGGTCGGATGAGTGAGCCACAGATCTGTACATACTTATCCGGCTCCTTCGAGTCCAGTGGGATTAGATCCGTGGCTTCACCGGATTGTGCTTGCTGGAGGGTTGTCTCGTCCCGATGGTCGAGTTTCCCAACTGTTCTAGTGCTACCGCTTGGGACAATCTAGGATATGTAACAGGTTCACCTAGTAACTTGATCGCCCAGCACCTCCCCGACACCGTAGGGTGTTGAAATTTTCATTTTAAGGTGCGAAATTTAGGTAACTGTCCCGAATACTGTCAAGCACGGCCTACCCAGTATACCCAGTATAGCGTTGTATACTGAGGATAGGTCGACCACTAGGAAGGTGAGCGTTCGACTTGCTATTTTTGGATACGTTCCCAATGTAACTTCCAATTGGATAGTCCCTTGAACGGGCACTGGTTCGTTGTCGAGGCCGTATAATGGGCATTCGACAGGTTTTAGCTGATTCTTTTTTAGGCCTAATCTGAAGAAAGCATCCAAGTAAAGCAAATCGCGAGAACTTTCATTATCAATAAATACTAGCTTCAGCTGGTAGTCTATATTACAGTCCGAAACGAGCGCGAATATAATGAGGGGATCAGCATGGAGGGAAACTACATGGGCTAAGTCATCATCACTAAAGCTGATAGTGTTATCCGCCGTGCGTTACTTCTTCCTCTCAGCCTACTGTTCCTCGCTGCCATATGGGTTTTTAGCAGGTCGGGTGGCAACTATGTTAACCACCCCTACTACAATTCGGTTTCGGGGTGGAGTCTGCTCCTGCCCCTCTTCGCCGGCTGTTCCAGAGCTCTATCTAGGACCTCTGACAATTTTGGTGAGGTGACCTCTGCAAATCAGCTCCTCGATCTTCCTCTGCAGTGTCTTGCAGTCCTCAGTTGAATGGCCAGTAGAGCGATAGAAGTCACAGTACTTCAACTGATTTCCAGAGTCCTTCTTTAGTGGTTTTGGCCACTTCAGAAATTTTTCTTCGTGGATCTGCATGAGGACGTTTGAGCGCGTGTCCGTCAGAGGTGTGAAACTGGTGCACCCATAGTCTCTGTGCTATGGGGGCTCAGTCCGGCGTTGCTTCTGGCGGGAATGATCTCCGCCGCTGTACTTCCTCATCCCTTCACCAGGGAACGATCGAGGCTAATCCGCCCGTTCTGGACGTTTTACCTCGTTGGCCTCTTCTGCTGCAGCATAAGCCCGGGTGATAGATTCTGCCTCCCGAAAGGTTTGAGGATTTTTGTGAGCCAGGTGCTTGAAAAAATCCCCGTAGGTTAGCGCAGAGATGAAACTATGTAATCTTGGGAATCCTTCTGGCCTCCGCCACAAAACGATCTAGGAATCGCCGTGGGAGAGATGCCACAGCTGCTTCTCTTCCCATTGGCTCGAGGGATACTGAGTTAGAAAAAGATCTGTGAGCTCACAAAAGTTGCTGATGGTGCTTGAAGGGAGGTGATGGAATCAGATTCGGGCATCTTCCTTCAGCGTGAGCAAAAAATAGCGGCATATCGTTGAGTCTTCTAACCCTTGTAGACTCAGATGGGTGCGAAAGTAATCGAGGTGGTCAACCGGATTATTGTTCCCATCGTATGAGTCAAGGGATGGCATTTTAAACTTCATAGGCAGTGGACGGCTCAGGATCTCCGTTGTGAAAGGAGATCGGTCCAAGTCGATGGCGCGCTCCTCATCTTAGAACACACGGTTTCAGATTTTGTCCACTCGCGGATCGATGCGAGTGGCGTTTACTGATCTTTTGGAGTTGAGGTAAACCCTTAACTCCGTCTTGTCCCTGGAGAGTTCAGCAGCCAGTCGGCTACTGCCTCCAGCGGATCTGGCAGTACTGGAAGCTCGCTCCTAGACTGCGTTCCCTTCTTCAGCTTGAGAGTACTGGGGATTTCTTCTCTCCGGACTTTCTTGCGGTGATGTGCTCCCTGAGCATTCTTCTGGCCTGTTCTGGCTAGGAATGCAGGAGAAGGCTGGAACTGGATTGCTCCTAGATCTCTCGGGCCTCTTGACGGGCTTCTTTTTCCTCTGGCCACCCTTTTTGGTGGCCGGTGCGGGGACGACTGCTGGTGGAGCCGCTTGTAGTCGCTGCTCATTCTGAGTACAAAGTATTTGGAGCAGACGATTGTTAGCTTGCATCTGCTCCATTAGCCGCTGGAAGTAGGGCGCTGGCACTCCACCCATTGTCCCGTTGACCGTGGCACCAGCAGCGTGGTCCTAGTCGGGATTGGTGGCGTCTCTAGCGGGGTCGCTAACTTGAGCTCTCATGTTCACAATTGCGAATGTAGAATCAGAAGGTGAAAGAGAGAGAGATGTGCGAATTTGTGGTTGGCTTTTGTAAGCATTTCCCACAGACGGCACCAATGATGCGTCCTAAGATCCGAATTTCGAACAGATTCGGGTTGATCCGCTTGTCTTAATTCCGGCACCGTTTCCTGAGTTGGATCCTGCACACCATTAAAAAGAATAGGAGGTCAGCGTGTCGGTGAAAAGTTGTCCCACCGAAAATACTCTGATGCTCAAGTTAGTAAACAGCTTTCGAAAGATAAAAAGGTTTCTGAAACTGAAAATTAAGAAAGAGAGAAAGAGAGAGTGTGGGTATTTTCAGATGAAAGAGAGATGAGAATATCTTCTTGAATTTGGAAGGTGGGGAGGCAGTAAACGGCCGTGAGGGATGCGTTTGTATGCCTTAGGTTTTTTGGGTTGTCTGAGTCAGTGTTTGCGTAGCAGAAAGCGTCAATGATTGAGAGCGTCAGTCACTGAGAGCGCAGGTAACTGAAAGTGTTTGTAACAGAAAGCGTTGGTAACAGAAAGCATGCCTGGAACGAGAGTTCCAGGGCTTACTTATGGTTGAGCAGACAATCTTCATTCTTTGGAAGGAGTGATCCCTGTATGATTCGTTGGTTTGCCTGCTTTTCAGAATTGATGCCAGTTGCCAAAGGGATTGAAACAGTTTCCTTTCATGGCGGTCAACGGCTTTCCAAATCGCTCACATTCCTTCTACGTTTTTTTTACCGTTGGAGCATCCCATTTGGCAGGAGATTGAAAAAATCTGGCGCCTTCCTTACAAGAAAGGCGATGTTTTTATTAATATTCGTTTTGGGAATCAGTAGAGATCGTGGGAATTGTTAGGGAAGTCGTCGCCGGCCGTCTGATGGATCGTGGGCTTGGTCCGTAAAAGCCTTTTTATTTTTGGCCTGTTGTTACAGTGATTTCGGTTAACGCTCGTGTTGACCGTCTGCGTGCGTTACCCGTCTTCCGGAGTCCAGACGGTCAACGATGGCGTTGACCGTCTTCGGCCTTTGTGCATTGTTGGACTGTTTTTACGTTAACCATTTGGCATATCTTTTGGGTCTCCGTTGATCGTGAGCCAGCCCATATTCCGGTGTACTCATCAAAAATAAAGTTAAAAAATATTATTTTTATATTTAATTAGTTATTTAAAATAATTATAATTAATTTTTTAATATTTAATATATAGTTATAGTAAAAAAAATGAGATAAAAAATTATGATAATAATTTTTTTTTATCTATATTCAAAGAAAAGAAGGCATCTACCCTAATTGAAGGGTTTTGCAGCTACTGATTGAAGGCATTTGTTTGGGCATCAACCCCTCCCCTACTAATTAAGTGCAAATTTTGGTTTTGAAAAATTTAAAATTTCGAGTTAAACTTCCGAATTTTTTCCAATTAAGACAAAGGAGAAGGAGATTTCTCACGATTTCGGAAGGAGGCGTGTTGTTGGAGCCTTCAAGGAGGCACAGTGAAGGAAAGTTTAGATTTTGCAGCAGTAGGATTTAAGAGGTGTAAAATAGTAATTATGTTGAGAATAAATATTTTTTAAATATAAAAGAGAAACAATACTAAGAAAAAAATTAGTTTT
>JAODPA010068970.1:1333-21230 GCA_025585075.1 Nepenthes mirabilis | reverse complement strand
ATTTTATTAATAATAAAGTGATAATATAATTTTTATTACCCCAAACCATAACCCGAAAGTTCGATGCCCCTTGATAATATCCCAGCCAAACGTAGCAGATCATCCGTCTTCTGATCAATCCCTTGGTTCTCTCTCTCTCTACCTCTTTGATTTTCTCTCTCTACGCCATGGATGACCGCAGCTTAGCCCATTTACGATTCTTTATACTTCTGATCGTCTTGACTTTCGTCTGCTCGCAATCTAGGGTTTGCTTTTTGTCCCTCTCTCGAGTACATCTTATTGTTCTGACTGTGAATATTAAATCTCAAATTTATTTTAATCGGTTGTTTGTGCGCAGTCCCAATCGATTGGCTCGGTCCTTTTCCTCGATAGTCCAACACACCAGTATCTTCGCACTCGTGCTCCCAATGACACTGCCGGGGTAGAATCTCTTTTTAGTTCAGCAAATCAATTTATTTTTTCGTGTAGAAAAAAATTCAATTGAAGTTGAATCGTGTGTCAATTTATCTTCCTCCAGTAAAATCATCTTCCTATTGTGCAGGGGTGATTTTGATATGTTGAGCTAGCTTATCTCTCACATACTTTGTTACGCTCATTTTCCGTTTGTGCGAATGAGAAAACTGAGCCTCGTGCGTGTCATTGTCTGAGTACTCCTATAATAATAATAATAATAACATATATGAGATGATGTGAAGGGAAACAGTGCGGGTGCAAAATAGTTGTGAGAGAGAGGGAGAGAGAGAGAGAGATGTTTTGAAGAATTTGGGATTTGTATAGAAATTCACCATGAATTCAAGCTTACAAGCTAGTCATCCAGTTATATTGATGGGACTAAGTTAAAATTCAAATTGGCCGAATGACAAGAGAACAGGGAAAGCTATCACAAACAGGAAAACAGGGGAGAAAAATGAAATGGGAGCTCAACAAATTCACCAAATCTAATTGGATCCATAAAATATTGGAATAATTCACAAGAAAGCTTATTCTTTGATGAATCTAAGCTCAATCTGCTTTTCCTTCAATTTCTACAAGAAGTTATATGATTTCTTTTAAGTAATACTACGACCCCTAGACTTTCAATTTGGTTGTATTCATCTGTTTATTATAGAGGTGACTCAATTCTAAGAACATAATTGATCTCGGGCTCTTTAATCTTCTGCTTCCATCAATTATGCTTAATTATCCTAATTCATGATCCTTTGATTCTTCTGTGGCCGAGTCCAATTCATTTGCAATTTGCCTCTGTTTTGTCTTCAACTCCCCGATTCCATCTTCCTGTGCCTGCAAATTGGAAAATGCTCTTGGGTCATTCTCCCTTTCTTGAAATAGAGTTTGTCCTCAAATCAAAAGATTGAAGTGTTGACAGTGTTTGGTTCACAAAATTCTTAATGGTGACGCTTGAATTACTTTTTGAATCTTGATCACCAACTTTATGTTTGCTAACTTTGGTTGTGACATATATTCACTCAACCCAATGAACATCAACAAAATTAGTAATCATCAGTTGTTTGATCAACACATGAAAAGATAGTCTAGAATAAAAATAGACAAATGGATCTTCAAAATGACGTGATTATTTTGAACTGAATGAATAATTAGGGCTCCTTTCCTTGATAACTTTTTTCTCCTTTGTGCCATGCACCAAATTATTGTCAACTTCACATTGATCACTGGAGTATATCAAATTTGGGATTTAGATTCCAATCTACTTCTTGGGGAACTAGTTTGTTGGTAAATAATTCATCAAAGTGAATGTTGTTGTCTTCCTTTCTTTCTAAATGAAACCTTGCCTACCATGTGCATAAGCTTATCAACCTTGGTATTGTAAGTTTCTTGCTGGGCTGAATATTCCTTTGACTGGGATGATCAATGAGTTCTTCCTCAATTGATGCCTGGCTGCACTCAAGGTAAACGGAATTATCTCCTCCTTTTCATTGGATGATCTTGAGTCAGTCGGTTGAGATGTTCCAACTTTCCTAGAGCCTCAAATTGCTCAAATTACTGTTGAAACTACTGCACTTGCCTTCTTAATTTATTAATATTAGTATCTTTAATGTCCCTTTCACATGAAGGAGGATCAGAGGTGTTGTTTCTTCTCCCTCTTCCTTGGCTAGCCATTGCAACTTGGAGCTCTGATTCCGATTTGGTACTCAGCCAGAGTTATTAGAAAATAGTTGAATAGATCAACAAATAATGGGAAAACAGGGAAGAGGCGGAATATGAGTTTAATATGTTCTCTGACCTAAATTGATCTATTAGATGATTGAATAATTCACAAGAAAGCCAATGCTTTGAATAATCAAAACTCAATCTGCTTTACCATAGATTTCTACAAGAATTTCTACATTTTCTTACAATTAATTCCTAGACTCCTAAAGTTCTCCTAATTGAGTTATCTTCATCACTTGATTACAGAGGTTACTCAATTCTAAGAACACTCATAGATCTCAGGCTCTTTAATCTTCCTTTTCCATTAGTTCGCCTCGATTAGCCTAATTCATTATCCTTTGCTTCTTATTTGGTTGAGTCCAATGCATCCATAACATGCTTCTGTTATGTCTTCAATTCTACAATTCCATCTTCACACACTTATAAATTGGAAGATCCTTTTATATCTCATTGATATTCCAGCTTAACAAATTATCTCCATTGCTTGATTGCCCATGCACTTCAGCAGCAATTACATTGCTTTGGTGCCAACTCTAAATACCCTGGTTTGAACCCTGCCAGTGATATGCTAGTATGTACCCTTTTGAAAATTTCCATGGGTCTAGAACATAGAAATTGGTACTTCCTTGAAGAAGGATTGGTTTTGTAAAAGTTCAAATGTGGCAACCTGAACCCGGAACACTTGAACCCAGCCCAAACTGATCAAGCAAAACCTCAAATGCAATTTAATACCAATAAGACCTCATAAATAAAAGATCAATACTAAATATTCATATTCTCGTATTCACTGAAGTAAAAATCTAGATACCTTCAAAACTTTAAGGGACGTAGCCTTGAAAACAAATATCCATCCAATATGTAGTGAAGTGAATAAAACCTCTCCAACTCTCAAACATAAAGGCT
The DNA here is from genome assembly GCA_025585075.1 of Nepenthes mirabilis. Taxonomy (NCBI): domain Eukaryota; kingdom Viridiplantae; phylum Streptophyta; class Magnoliopsida; order Caryophyllales; family Nepenthaceae; genus Nepenthes; species Nepenthes mirabilis. The sequence goes on along the minus strand of JAODPA010068970.1, from coordinate 18,158 downwards.
GCTAGACTTCGAAATCATCTCTACGTAGTAGTTCAACAGCAAATGCACAAACTTTGGCTAGTGCTATGATATTGCTCATATTTGGAACATATAAAATGTAAGGGTTAGCCAAACACCTAGTAAGTGATATTATCAATAATATAACATAGCCAATAATTATCTCGGATACATAATGGCAATGCATGAAAAAGCAATAACAAGGATAGATGACTCAACAATACTTTATCCAAAATTCTACCACTTATCATAACCATGACCCAAGAGATATGTGAAGAGCACCAAATCTGTGGGTTCCACTGGATCTGAACATCACAAATATAACAGGGATTCCACATAATTCAGATCTCAATAAAGATATAAATTCCACTGTTACATCAAACTTTTGAAATTGGCTAAGCTAAACATTCAATGCTTCCAACTTGCATCCTCTGGAAGTGACAGTTGATGGTAAATGAATACTTCAGGATTTGATTTGCCTATCCATTTGATGGTTTTGCAATCCTAACCTGCCACTGGTTTTGATTGTTAGTGTCAAGTCATGGTAATTTTTTATTGTTTGTTTGTCACATCACCAGATTGAACCTCTTCTTGTACATCCTTTTCAGTCTTGCTAGCAAGACCCTTGTTTAGGGATGGGATCGTCTCTTTGATTCTGGCCTTGCGATTGAGTAGAACTGAGCCCAAAATTCTCAACATTTGCAAAAGTTTATTGAGTGTTTAGAAATGCTGGAAGTTAGATCATTGAGAAAATGGTATGGGGAAAACACCTTTTGATCTGCAGTCAAACAGGTGTAATACAAACATAGGAAGTGTGAGTTTGATTTTTTTGATTAATGCACTTGGTAATTCTGTTTTCAAAAGATATTAAAGGCTTATTGGATAAAAATGATTCCTTGCAAACAATGTTGTTTTTGATGATTGTAATAACTGATTTGGAGATATTCTTTCATAAATAGGAGTCCCTGTGTTTCTTTGTCCAGCAAGTTCATCCCCTTGCATGAGTAATGCACGTAACCCTTGATCACAAGCATGACATTCATGAATTGCTAGCTGAATCTAGTCATGCCATTATCGGGGCAGATATAATGCCCTTTTTCGTCCATCAAAAATGTCACTTCAACTTCATCATTTCCCCTAAATCATCTAATTTCATTTATAAGCATAATTTTCAAGACTATCACATAATCGAAAGTTCAATTTTTTTTCCTGGCAAAGTATTTGTTTCACATCCAGAAGTTATGTTTGAGGAACAAAGTTGAATGTGTGGAACACTCTTTGAATATTAATGTTATATGCAAGTTCAATATTCCTGCAATGGGTGGTAGTTTGGGGTTTGGATCTATTAATTTTTTTTGAACTTCTTTTTTTTTTTTTCCGTGCTAGTAGAATTTGCTATCATCATCCTGGTACCTTTTCCTCTCTCTTCATTGGGGTACAGAATGCAAAATAGGTGGCGTTTGGATGTTATTGAACTATTCTTTGTCATTGTACGTGCTTTAATGAATCTTTTGTTGGTTAATGTCTCCTTTTTTTTATTGATCTGATTGCTGATTCCAATAATTTGACTTCTCAGACTGATTCAATGTCATCCATGGAATTAGGTGCAGTGGTGTCAGTCTTGCTTGGTTTTGTGCCACCAGCTACTATTTCAGCTGCTAGTTCATCTAAGGTTAGAGGAATGATGAGTAATATAAAGAATCTGTTTGAGTAGCTACTTTTCTTTTTCCAGGCAGTGATAATAAGGCCCTTTTGTTTTCTTTTTGCAGTTAAATGGGGTTTTGATGCCAAATCCATTTGATAGACCTCGTCATGTTTTCATGCTTGAAGTTGGACTTGCTGAAGGTTTGTCAGCTTACCATGTTTTATTTGTGCAACTGAATGTTTTTCATGTTAAATATCTCTTTGTAGATTTGCAAGTCATGGTTGATCTTGATGGAGCTATGTTTGGGAGTGCCATGATGAATAAGGTGATTTGGGGTTTGGGTAATGTTCAAATTGAACTTCCAGGTATCTCTTCTTTCCATATCATTATATGAATTTTGTTAACAGTAGAGAGGACATGTATATTCCTCACGAGGGAAGGAAGATACAGAGTCAACCTGGGAATTCCTAGATAGTATCAAAGATATTGAAACAGATTCTGTCTCCACTCCACACTGCATATGGCAATTTGTGATTGGTTTTGCAGATAAAGATGAAGTTTCAGTCTTTTCTTTGGATGGGCCTGAGATTGATTCTTATGCAGATATTCTTGACCAAGAAATCAATGATTTTGTTAGTCATTACATTCTCCATTCTATTTTCTGTATGTGTGCTCTTTTTTCACGGGACACTTTTCCTATGATATTTTGGGAAAAATTTCCTTGTTTTTATGTAGGCATCATGGTTGGGTGGTTCATATGTCAGTAATGATGTGGAACCATTGAATGGAGAGTTGACCATTTCATTGCCTAGCGGTCTTCAAATGATTCTTCATATGTCAAAGGTCTTAATGTTGCTTCTCTCAAATTTACCACTAGTTTTGTATGCACACTAAGTGGAATATTTCAAGTGAATCTTTTGTATTTCCTTAAGCCTTTTTTGAGTGTCAAATTCCATTTGCAGAAATCACACAAGGAATTTATCACAAATCTTGTATTACTGGTCCGAAACATTAAGAGAAAGATGCATGAGGACATGACAGGAAATTTTCAGAATGTGGCTGAATTGATGATTGGGCGTTTCCATGGTATTAAGGTGCTTTTTCCCCTTAATTCCCCGATCTGATGTACTGAAATGCCTCATTATGTGATAAAATCAAAATCAAAATAAGTTTTGAAAAGAGTCTAGGACGAATATATTTTTATGTTACCTATTATGACTTGCTTGGCATGCAACATTACTTTTTTTTTTTTTTTTTTTTTTGGGTGGGGTATATTGTTCTGCCAACTGCTTTTAGTTTTAGGCATGGGATTTAAAAAAAAAATCGGATTGGATAGGATTTTGTGACCTGGATTTATGGCCTCAGAAGTGTTATTAGGAGATGAATTTCTTCTGTGTTCTAATTTGGGCTGTTCATCTGTCTCGGGATTCCAGAATTCTGGCTGTTTATTGTTTTAACGTAGAATCTAGGAAATAAAGTGATGTTTTTTCCTGTGCACAAATGTAGTTCAGTTTCTGTGTGCATGAATCTCTCTCTCTCTCTCTCTCTCTCTTTCAGATTCTTATATTCAAATATTATAAGACTTTTGATTCATAAAATAGAATAAGGCGGAAATTGAATGTATTCCATAGAAACAAGTAGAGAACACATGTTATATTAGTTTCTTCATGCGAGGAGTAACTATTATATCCTCAAATGACTATTATATCCTCAAATAACTATTAGTTTCTTCACTGCCACCAATATCACCATTACGACAATAGTTACCACTGCCACCGCCACATTGGTTGCCTCTGCTGCTGTCACTGCTGCCATGGTCGCCACCACGTTGATCACCAACGCTGCTACCATCTTCACTGTGGTCAACCATCGCCCCTGTCATCACTGCGACATTAGCCCCACCACCACAACAGAAGCTGTAGTTGCGGCCATGGCCACCACCACCACCAGGATGTATAATACCACTACTCTAAGAATTGATAATTGCATCTCCTCCCAGTTATTAGCTATTTCACACTTTCTGGTGATAATTATCCACCTAGGAATACAATCAAACGTGGATAAGTTCAAGGATAATTTCCCAGAGATAAGTTCCATCCACCAAACATATTACTTGTGAACACTGACCCCCTTCTTTTTGCAGATTGAATTAGATCATTTAAACAATACAGGAAACAAATATGTATAACCTGCACAAGTTCAAGTGCTTGCACATAGATGTGAGGCTCATATTACTCTTTTTTTCCCCCTGGTTACAGGCCCTCCAAGAGGAGTATGGATCTGAAGGCATTGTTCAGAAAGGAAAAGAGTTGTTCCTCACTGCAATATCAAAAATTTTTGACTCACTGCAGGCAGGACGCAAAGGTGTATCTTCTGTTTGATGTGTCACCCTGTCTGGATTATTTTAGTGTATTCTGTTGTACCTTTATTTGCACTCTACGGTAGTTGGTAACTCAGTCCCATCATTGGCAGGTCAAGTTGTCGGAGTTGTCCTCTTCAGTTGGGCACATTCTTCAGAATCAGAAAAGGTGGTGGATGTGATGTATAATTCACAGCCATCTCCACGATGGTTGGAGGAAGTAAAAAATTCATCTAATTCAACTGTAGGCCCAGAATTGGAGTTTGTCAGAAGAACGCTTGCATGGATAACTGGAATTATTCTTCTTATTTCAACTTTGCTTGGGGTGAGAGTACTTTTTAGTTAAGCCTTTTAGTCCCACTTTTTGTGCCGAGTTATGTTGTTAAAGATTAAACAGGTTAAGAAGCTGCTGTGAGCATACTATTAGCAGGTCACTTGAGATTCGTCAGTATTCCATTCCTGTGGGGGTCACACACATTCACACACATTGTCTTTTTGGGTTATTCCCGCTGTTAATTTTGTTTCTCTGCAGGTTTATCTTCTCATAAATATGCCACTCACAAGGGACACGCTTCTGTATTCTAATGTCAAGCTCGACTGACCGTAAGGGAGCAGGAATTCATCTGATCATCAAAATGCCAGATTAAGTTGAGGTGAGAATCGAAATCCTCATTGGTCAAAGGTTCTCTTGCCAGAGTTCTTGATTTTATCAATGATTTCCCAAACAGGATCATGCTGCTGAAATTGGATATTGATCTAGTTGGTGTTTGTGGCGGTCTGGTGTATGTGGGTGTAATATCCAGCTCCTCTCATGCATGTCCTGTTTGCTCTGGCTCTCCTTTCTGCGTGGTTTTAGGGGTTGGCGAATAAAACTGTTGTCCACACAAAGTCACTGAAACTGCTGCTGGACCAATTAAATTTATGCTTATTCTTAGCTTCTTGATTGAATTCCATCTGAAAATAGTTTTGCACTTCATTTTTAGTATCTTGAGAAACCCGAAGGCTGTCCATATGGATAAGATTACATTACATGGTACATTACATTGACACCAAAGAAAAATTAAAACGAAAATCTAGTCTGGTAAAATGGATAAGATTCTTCAACGAACACCGGCACAAACTTAATAATCAGCAGAGTCAATAGAGGACTTAAGAGCATGCTATACCCCGTAGGGTACAAAAAATAATAAAATAGCTGCTTTCTTTAGCAAGAAAATGGCTGCATTCGATAGCAGTTCCAACAACAGCATCTAGCAACAGGGCACGAGTACTTTCCTTGGGCAGTGGTCCGTCCATCCCGAAAGACCCATACCGGCAAATGCGCCATACCGGGCAGAGTGCTCACATGGCCCACAATTTTTTTTTACTAGACATGAGCATACTGGTATATTCCTCTATTTTGTCAAATTGCTTTACGCCAGCAAAAACACGAAACTGGTAAGAATCACCAATCCGGCAAACTAGGAAAATTTGTGGCATACCTTATGGAATGCCAACTGTAGCACCATACCAGACATGTGCAACCCAGAACATTTCACCATTTCGGCAATTCATACCATTCTGGCAAATTGCGTGATTCCAGCAAAAATTCTAAACCGATAAGAATCACCATTCCAGCAACCCAGGAACAGTAAGGGTGTACCGTCTAGAATGCCAACTTCTATGTTTTTTTTTTTTTTGTTTACACAATACCAAACATGTGCAAACCAGTATAATTCTCCATCTCGACAATTTGCTCCATTTTGACAATTTGCTTTACACCAGCAAAAACACCAAACCTATAAGAGTTGCCTTTTTTTTTTTGGTAATTAAGTAAAGTTTTATAAATAAAAAGGCAAAACATATAAACTCAATGTTCTATCTCCAAGAATTCTGGACTTGGATGTAGAACAAAGACGGTAGGATATACCCTGAGTACCGCTAAACAATTTATAAATATAAAAAACACAGACCCAAGGATTAAACAGTGTTACATCTGCCAAGCTCATCAACTAAAACTAAAGTAAAAGAAAAAAAAATGGTCCAAACATTCGAGACCGAAATAAGCGATCGTGATACCCTCTACCAAGAACAAAGCACGCAGCAACCCAAAGCAGCAAAAATCCTGAAAAGCTCCTGGTTTTGCTGCTGCAAGTCCTCATTATCAACAATTCCACTACAAATGGCGTCTCAGGAGCAGAAAGCAGGAAGCAATGATACCTCATCAAATCTTCAACAACTCGGTCTAGGGCGTAAGGGGAAAGAACAGCACATTTATTTTTTTTTGATAAAAACAGTCTACCATAAAAGCCGCATTCAATCAACGGCTGCAAACGGGGAAAGAAACCTAAAGATCCTCCGAGGCACTAAAGCGGACAAGAGCCCTACAAGCCATTCAGGCTATATAAGACAAAGGAGCAGACCTACCAAGTAGCTGCCCACAAATTATTTTTTTTTTTCTGTAAGAATCACCAATCCGGCAAACTAAGAAAATTAAAGACATACTATCCGGAATGTCCACTGTAGCACCATTACCAAACATGGGCAAACCAAGATATGCCACCATTCCGACAATTTGCACTATTCCGACAAATTGCGTTAGTCCGGCATAAACTCCAAACCGGTAAGAATCACCAATTCGGCAACTCAGGTAAAGAAAAGGCAAATTGTAGCACCTCGGACTTACTTACAGCACCTCGGTCATATCAGCAGCTCCCTGTCTCAGCTAATATTTTGGCGGTCTCTTCTGTCTAAAGAGCTCTTGGAGTTCTTGGGAGAGGACTTTCGATGTCTCCGGGATTTGGCTTGCTTCCAAGCTCCATCTTGCTCGAAAGGAGTGGTTACCTGATTTGCATTTTCTTGAGCGTGATTGGAATATGCACCATTGACTCTCCTGTTAGACAGGCTCTATGAACGATTAGAGAAGGTAGGAGGTGGGAGGAGGCTCACTTTAGGGGTAGATTCATCAACAAGAGAGAAGCCCATCACCAATCCAACCAGTTGGCTAAAGTTACAATTCGGGAATTCAATCCTCGTTTTTAGAAGAGTATCTAGAAAATCGTAAACTACATTCTTCCTATCCGGGGATAAGGAAGCAATATATGGCCGGGTAATTTTGACAACCACCAACATTCTGATGGCCTCCAATAATACATCTGAGAAGCTATCCTGATCTGCTACACCCAGAGGAGAAGAATCTTTGAACTCAGCCCTTGTCTCTTCATTTTTAGCTAGCAAATATTTTTTTATGAGATCATGCACAGTTTGTCTTCCTTCCGGAGTTGAGGAATCAAGATATGTTTGAGTAATGTTTGCCTCTAGCAACATCTTAAAAGTATTAAGCATTGGGTCATGAAAGTCGTCCTCATCTTCCACAACCTCAACCTGACCAGCAGTAGTTTTTCTGCGCTTCTAACCATAATCTAGAATGAAATCTTACTATTTGAGTGTGTGCATTTGAATCTAATTTTTGTCTAAGAATGCCACTATATCCTATGTCAAATGTATCTATTTCAACAATAAGTGATGCACATGGATGAGGAATTCCTAGACATGATAAAGGTTAAACTTGTTGTTTTAAAGTTTTAATAATCGTAGTGTATTCATTAGTCCATGCAGGGGGATTCTTTTGAAGTCTTTTAAATAATGGTCCACAAATTCGTCTGAGTTTCGAGACAAAATTAGAAATATAATTTAAACATCCTAAAAATCTTTACAATTGAGTTTTATCTTTTTTTTTATTAGAAAATTTATTAGTATTCAATTGATCTTTGAATAGAAGACCCGGATATCATTTTCCACGTATTAAAACCGTCCAACGAACTTGGCCTGGTCTCACGGGTTCGGTGGACCACTTGATTTTTTGTTTCTCACCGAGCATTGCAAACAAAACCCGCCGCCGGCGGCGGCGGCGGAGCCAGAGACGGAGGCTACAGGGAGGGAGAGGCCAGAGGGAGGCTCGCGGATCATCACTGACCCTGGCAAACCCGCCGCTTGGCAATCAACACTCGATAAGTTTAAGGACGATGCGATCAGTTCCTCCGTGTATCAGACGCGCCTCACAAGCGCCTTAGGGAGATGTGAATGGTGATGATGGATGAGATGCCACAGTTCGAGTAAACCAAGACGTGACACGAACGGCCCTACATGGCATCAAGGCATTCGCATCTTCTTGGTATAATCGCGAAATCAACTGCGACAAGGCGACACGCTATGGCTGTCCTATCCCTCAATCTTCCTCCCCCTCATCTGCTCTCTCTCTCTTCGCTTTCCCTCCGGTTCGCTTTCAGACGTCACCTTGAGCTCAGAAACTAGACTATGAATATCGTTGTTACATGAACAATAGACGCAGAACAGTAAATTGGTGGTGAAATTTTTGATTTGTCGAAGCTTCGGGAGGTTAGTCTCGCTCCTTTTCTTACAGAGAGAGTGTTCTAGGATTGGCGTTTCTCATTTCTCCTATTTCGTATAGTATCCGCCCTGGATTAGCCAATTTCCAGGTACTGCTGTTTCCTTTTCTAAAAATACATATTCGGTAACAGTATCATTTTGGATGAACCGATTTATATTGGTAGAAGTAGGCTTTCTGTAAACAAAAGGTTACTTTGATCTAATCTGTTCGTTGTTGTGTTGATTTCAAATGCTTATTAATGGTGATCATGGTAGTTGACGTAAAATATGATAAATTTTGGCTGTGTTACTCAGTCAAATGGACAATACTCAGCAACTTTTTACACGAATGGTTGGTCCAATTGGACTGAGTTGGTGCTACTGGGAGTGAGTCATACGCATCTGTAATAAAGGAATTGAATGCTTGACAGGTTTCTCCTTGCGTTCTTATACCAGAATCGATCAAGAGAGGTGCCAAGCTGGTTTTGAGATGGATAGTCCTTCTAACTCGGTCACTGCATCTAATTACGATGACGAAAACAGCCGTGTGAAGTTTCTGTGTAGCTTTTCTGGTAGTATATTGCCTCGCCCGCAGGATGGGAAGCTGAGGTATGTTGGGGGAGAGACACGAATTGTGAGCGTCCCCCGTGATATTACCTATGAGGAACTGATGGTTCGGATGAGGGAGATTTATGAAGGCGCATCCATTTTAAAGTATCAGCAGCCTGATGAGGATCTTGATGCCCTTGTATCAGTAGTGAATGATGATGATGTAATGAACATGATGGAGGAGTATGATAAGTTTGGTTCTGGAGAAGGGTTCACGAGGCTTAGGATTTTCCTCTTTTCGCATTTTGATCAAGATGTTTCACCACATTACATAGATGCAGATGAAAGGGACCATGAGAGAAGATATGTGGATGCCTTGAATAGCCTTAATGAATCACCCAAGTTCAGGAGACAGCAGCATAATGATTCTCCAGTGATGACTGCAGCTAATGAACTTAATATTGCTGATCAATTCTTCAATTCCATGAATCTTGAGGGAGTTCTCCATAATCAGAGAAACTGTGACATTCCTATGCCACAATATAATTTAGGCCACCTTGCGATTCCTAATATGGGGTCGGGGCAGCACTCTGTACCCATTGCTCAGCGATATCATGATGAAGCTTCATGGAGTCCTGCATACTATTCCCCGAGGAGTGCTAGGCCCCATGATCCACACCCAACTGGAGAGATTCCATCTTCTCCTTCTCCTCAATTTCGTGCAGGGTGTGCAGAAGTACTTGACAAATCCATTGAGGAATACAGTCTGCAACAAGGAAACCAGGTACCATCTTATGAAAACCATCCCCATTGTGATAATGTGGTATGGTTGCCAGCTGGAGGCATGTCTGCTGACAAGGGTGGAATTCTTGGTAACATACTTCACAGTTCCAGTGTTTTCGATGGAAACAGTGTCTGTGAGAACTGCAGGATGGCTTACCAAAGAAACCAATCTTTGATAGATTCTAGGTGGAAGCATGAGGGCCAGTCCCACATGGAACAGCCTATCATCGGAAATGGTTTTCCCCAGGTTGGAAATGCATGTGTCAAATGCCCCACAAACAGGGATGTTCTACTATTGAACACGGGCCTACAGTTGCATCATGGAGGATACATCAAGGAGCAGAGTGATCCTCGGTCACATTATGGTGAAACTCAGACTTCTGAGAGGGGATGGGTCTTACAGCATCAGTTGAGTCCTCCATCTGATGAACCAAGAGCACACATCTCTGGAGCTGGAAGGGTCAATGATTGTTACACTGTGGACAGTACTGCTATGAATTTTCCTGCTGGACAAGGTAATTTATGTGACGCCCACCATGTTCCACCAAGTTACATCCACTATGATGACCCTTGTTGCATTCAATCTGGTCCTGAACTGGGAACTGATATATTTCATGGCCAAGTCATGACTGCGGAATCACAGATTCATATTCCTCTGGAAGAACGAGGTCTTTGCCATGAAAACTTCCCTTATACATATGGAGCTGATAATTCTTATCAACTGCCACATGGCCATCCATCTGCACCCGTTTTATGGAGAAATGTTCCGACTCCAATTCATATAGCCCCGACGTATGATCCATCTCCTCTTCAACAAAGACATGGAACAACTTGCCCAGGTTTGCCAAGGAGTGCTGTTGAGGGTAGTCCTAGATATGTTGTTGGGGCAGATCAAAATCCTTGGCTGGGAACTAACTTGCCAGAAAATTCCTACAGCCATGCTTCAAACCGAAATCATGGTGTTGTTTGTCAGGAAACTCGACAGGTAATTACTTCAGATTGTAATTTGAATCCACCTCATACGAGTAATACTGCCTCTCATCAGGAGTCGACCAGGTTAGCAGATGCAGTCGCAACTGTACCAAGTGATAAAATAGTTTCTTCATCTATTATGGGTGACAATCCAGGACCAATAGCGGATACTTATTGCTATGGGGTGTTAAGGTTGGATGAAAGAACTATCCATGGAATAGGAAACCAATCAACTCGTACGAGGCACCTTGAAGGCTCTGACAGGCAAAGTGTCTGTGTTCCAGGAGAAAATTACAATAGTGATACCAGATTTGTTATAGCATCACTTGAATCAACCATTTCAAACTGCATAAATCCTTCTGAAGGATGTAAGGGTGTTGCTCATCTGAATGAAGAGGATCATAGTGCTCCAGCTGATGAGAGAGACTTAATTTTCCGTCCTAAATTGGTTTCTTCTGTGGAAAAGGAAAAACTTGAGAGTGTTGAAGTAGTGAAGGCTATAGCTCAGGAAGATACCAATGTTGTTATGTTGCATGACTCATCAGCAAATAATGCTAATGCTGATGAAAGAGCATCAATGGTGAGAATTAAATATATTTCAAGAATCTTGTAGCAAGGAGTGATATTTTCGTTGTTTGTTTAGTAATTTATTGATTGTACAATAGAATGCCCATGGAAATTCTGATTGCGGGTCTGATAATGATTGTCCTGATGCTTCCAAGATTGAGCCCACAAAAGCTGAAGAAGAAGCTATTGCGAGGGGATTACAGGTCCTCATTGTTTTATTCTTCCTTACTATTTCTTTTTTTCCTCTGTTTGCAATGGAAAGAATGAAGGGATTATATAAATATATTAGTGATTAATTCCTTTGTTGCATCTGCTTAAGGAGAGGTTCTTAATCTGAATATCAGTGTCTTCTACCTTTTTTTTTTCCAGACTATAAGAAATGATGATCTGGAGGAAATCCGAGAGCTTGGTTCTGGTACATATGGTGCTGTTTACCACGGAAAATGGAAGGGTTCTGATGTGGCAGTAAAAAGAATAAAGGCCAGCTGCTTTGCTGGGCGACCTTCTGAAAGAGAACGCTTGGTGTGTGACTTCTTCTCTCCTCGCCTTTCCTTGGGGTACTTTATTTCCTTTTCTAATTTCTGTCCTTCAAGTAACCACTATCAGTGGTTTGTAAAGAGAGTGTTTTTCTCCCTTTTCTACTCATCCTAGGATGTGCAAAGAATGTGGTTTTGTACGATATATAACTCAAGGGTTGCCTATGCTTTTTTCTGTTTCACTGATTTTTAATGAGAAACATCAAATATACTTCTCACAGCTCAGAGATTTAGAAGTTAGATCATTAGCGGCAACAGAACACTGCCAAACTGCAGACACAATGGACAAAGTGCTTTTTTTTTTTTTTCCCTCTGATTTGAATGGAATCCAAGCACAAATGTACATATCAGAAAACAAGACCCCTCCAGCATATAATTATGAAGATAGTATAAATCACTATTTGCTATTTATGGAACTGATATTGTCGTTCACATGCCTGATACTGGGTTTGTTGTGTCACCCCTAGCAATTTCCCTTTTTTTGCTCGGTAATGAGTAACCAGCGACTTAATAAAGTAACTGTGCTGAGTCAAGTCATTATAAATAGGCTTGAGGAAGAATTTTAGAAAGTAGAATAGATGGTAGAGCCGTCCACAAACAGGGAGATTGATTGATTGAGATGAACCATTGATGCAGTATAATCTACAGCTCTATTAGGTTCTTGGAAGCTGCAATGATTGAAATTTAAAATTGGTCATATCTTAAGAAACATCCATAGAACGCAAAACAATTAGACTTTTAAGGCTATGATTTCTCTTGCAACACGAGGTAAACATTTTCGGCTGTGCCATTTCTGGGCATTTATTTCTTTTTGGCTCTATAGTCACATTATGGACGCTTTTTGTTGAAACGATTGAGAAAGAAAAGGGATTAGGATCTTGATGGTCAAAGACAAATTTAACATCAGTCAGTATTCAGTAGTGATGCTTTCACCGCCTGCTCTGCATTCTAAAATACTGTTTGATCATAATATCTGTTTGTTAGAAATAGCTTTTCATCACTTACTTTAAACTGATGTGCAAGGCTTTTGTTTTGTCTGCTACAACTTCCTGTGATCTGCCCATCTTATTGAATCATTATTTTCTGTTTTACCTTCTTTGTTCTCATATTTAATGGTTACTGTCGTAGATTTCGGACTTCTGGAAGGAGGCACTGATATTAAGTTCATTGCACCACCCAAGTGTTGTTTCTTTCTACGGCATTGTCCGTGATGGTCCAGATGGTTCATTAGCAACAGTTACAGAGTTCATGGTTAATGGATCGTTAAAACACTATTTACAGAAAAAGGATAGGTACAGATTTGAACTTCTGCCAAGAACTTGTTTTGGAAATATTTGGCTTGTGCTGTTCTGCGATGGAAGCTATAGGATTGCTCCTCTTTAAAATTTTTTCTTCTTTGCATACGAATTTCATGGGTGAGACAGGAAAGGATGGTGGATATTGACCTAGATATCATTATGCCACAATTTTCTCTGAGCAGGACCATCGATCGCCGGAAGAGACTTATTATAGCTATGGATGCTGCATTTGGAATGGAGTATCTGCATGGGCAAAATATTGTTCATTTTGATTTGAAATGTGAAAATCTGCTAGTTAACATGAGAGATCCTCATAGACCTGTGTGCAAGGTATGCTGAAATTTATTTTCCAAAGTATGCTATGCATTTGACCTCTTCTAATTGAACTAAATCTTTTTTTGCTTTAATACCTTCCCCCCTTTCTCTTACGCATGCGAATTTAAAGCTCAATGTTAGATTATTTTCATGTTTTGTTTTTGTTCTAAATTGTCATATGATTTTATATTTTTAGCTATTTTATGGGATATTTAGCATATAGTATCTTTTAGATTGTCTAAAATTTTATTTTGTAGTATGAATTATATTTTAGGAGATTATTTTGGGACCATGCTTTTGGTGCCTGCCTAAGTGCACCTTAAGATTTTTGTTAGATGCCATTTGATGAATTGAAGAATCATGGAGTAATTTTAAGTATTTTCTCCTCTCTTGGTCAGTTATTTCCCAATTTCCTTATCTTTCTCACTCCCTTAACTCCCCTTTATGACCTATAGAAAATTATTTTCTTGAGTTGCCTGAGATGTCTTAATAGATATCCCTTTTTCAGGTTTGCTGTATTTGTTATAGGACTATACCTTGCAACCTGCTGTTTCTCTATTTTCCCCTTGAGAATCTTGTGAATGAATTAGTTAAGTGTGGTTCATTTCAATAATATTTTTAAGCTGATGGGACTCACTGAGTTAGCAATTTTTTTTTTTTTTTTGTTCTTCTAGATTGGTGATTTGGGCTTGTCAAAGGTGAAACAGCATACATTAGTGTCAGGTGGTGTCCGTGGGACTTTACCTTGGATGGCCCCTGAGCTTCTCAGTGGAAAGAGTAACATGGTGACAGAAAAGGTAAGGTCGCCAATTCTGTTCAAATGTTTACCTTTTGTAATCCTGCATGAGTCCTTTTTATGGTTCTAGTTTTACCTCATATTTTTCTGCTGTAGATTGATGTTTATTCGTTTGGAATTGTGATGTGGGAATTGCTTACTGGGGATGAACCTTATGCTGATATGCATTGTGCTTCTATAATTGGTAGGTGATTCTTCTTGAGGATATATATATTTTTGCAGTTCTCAATGTGATGTTCTATGCTTGATTTCCCATCTGAAATTTGAAATTTCTTTATTCCCAAATGAACTTGACTGCTCATTATATTATCTGCTGAATCATTAGTCACAGACCCCTGTGAGACTCGTTAGAAATTGACAGAAAAGGTAATCACCCCATCGTGTGAAAACAATAAGAAAAAAACCTTTATTTTGTTTATCCTCAATAAAGTTTTATGGGGGATGGATGGATAAATAAATTGCTGTGTACTGTATCTTTTGACCATAGTGAGTCTAAGTGACTGAGAAACATGACACCCAATGGTATGTCCCTGGGATATCCTAATATTCTTGGGGCACCGCACACTTTAGGGTTACTGAATATCCTACCAACTGTTCCAGTCGATAGATCCTTAGAAAACATTACATTGAGAATATGCATATAAATCATATCAAGGGAAGAGGGCAAATTCATTACACATGCTTCTCGGCAGCTGTAACATTTACATTTTTTCCATTGAACCTGGGGGAAATATGAATCATAGATTGGCTTTCTCAACTAAATGTGGGCTTTAATTCAACAGGAAGTAGCAAGATGTATCCTCTTCTTATCGTGCTTTGCCCCTTAATGGTGAAATGCTTAAGTAAAAAGATGACTTCTCTCTCTGAGTGACATGATAAATTGATTGGGGAGGGTTTAAGAAGATATGTGCATGAAAATCTTCCTTTTCAATGGTTTGACCAGCTCTATCACACAACCTAGGAAAAATATATGGCTGTCTTGAATGGAGACCGAGGGTGGATTCTTTCATTTGGCTACTTAGATGTCATTTCTTTTCTGGTGAGCCTATTAAAATTTGGCCTTAGAAAGGCCTCCAAAGTTGCCCAATTGCCCAAGGTCATGGAAATATGATGGAATTGGAGTGATGTTGAACTTGATTGCTTGAAGAGAAGCTTTATGGTGGAAGGAGGAAAGGCTAAGCAGCCACTTGGGTTGTTCTCAAATGAAGGATTTCACTAATTGCGGTCTTTAGTTGCACTCTTCAAAACTGAAGGGCAAAAAAACCATTTCACAACTCATAGGTTAACTTTTTGGGTAATTAGCCCCTTTGACATTCAGCAATGTTTCCCAATCCCTGAGAACTATGATGTTTTTTATTCGAGAATGTCGCAGAATCTTTTCAATTACTCGTTCAAGGGTTATTGATATTTTTATCTAATGCCAAATCAAAAAAAGGAAAATAGAGGTGAAAGTATGAAAGTAATGTTGTTTATGATTGCTTATCTTCATATAATTGTGTCCTAGTGTTTTAGAATGCTCCAAATTTGACTTTATTTATGTGTTTGAGCACAGTGATATAATAAGTTGACGTAGTACATGCTTATCTACCGAGGTAATTAGCCCCTTTGACATTCAGCAATGTTTCCCAATCCCTGAGAACTATGATGTTTTTTATTTGAGAATGTCGCAGAATCTTTTCAATTACTCGTTCAAGGGTTATTGATATTTTTATCTAATGCCAAATCACAAAAAGGAAAATAGAGGTGAAAGTATGAAAGTAATGTTGTTTATGATTGCTTATCTTCATATAATTGTGTCCCAGTGTTTTAGAATGCTCCAAATTTGACTTTATTTATGTGCTTGAGCATAGTGATATAATAAGTTGACGTAGTACATGCTTATCTACCGAGGTAATTAGCCCCTTTGACATTCAGCAATGTTTCCCAATCCCTGAGAACTATGATGTTTTTTATTCGAGAATGTCGCAGAATCTTTTCAATTACTCGTTCAAGGGTTATTGATATTTTTATCTAATGCCAAATCACAAAAAGGAAAATAGAGGTGAAAGTATGAAAGTAATGTTGTTTATGATTGCTTATCTTCATATAATTGTGTCCCAGTATTTTAGAATGCTCCAAATTTGACTTTATTTATGTGCTTGAGCACAGTGATATAATAAGTTGACGTAGTACATGCTTATCTACCGAGGTTCCCCTCTCTCTTCTCTCTATGGGAGGCGCTTCTTCTGGCAGGTGCTTGTACTGAGAGAAGTTAAACTAAGACCCGGAAAATGGAATCTTAGATAATCTTATTGAATTACAAGCATTGTACAATGAATATGAAAATCTATTGCTTAATTGTATTTTTTGAATTTGTCTTCTGACCAGTCATCAGTACTACTGATTATGGAGACCTTTCTGTAGGAGTGTCAAAAACCTAGTGGTACTAGCATGAGTTCTGGTACCGCTTCGGTTTGGAGGTGACTAGTAGCTCCCAGTACCAGTTCCATGACCTTTTTTTGACAAAAGAGGTAGCTTAGCGGTATTGGTATTCTTGCGGAACCTCCATTATTTTATTTTTTTAAAGAAAGTATTTGAATAGTCTATTTTAATTCTTATAAAAAAAATTGAAACGGCATCATTTTTATTCTTTCAAAAAAA